>LGRX02013717.1:0-38609 GCA_001247695.2 Cymbomonas tetramitiformis
GGTTCCACTCAATCAACTCCAAGACAAGAAGTACGGTTGTGTCCTCGTTTCCCGCGTCATCCTGCAGATACAAAGACCTAGGACACAAGTCAACATCAATATGTATACATGCGGGGTACTCATGTACTTGGCATGTACCCTTTCAGTGGGTCATATGTACCCGTGATGTACTATTACGGGTACACACCCGGTGCAAGCGCACCCACCATGCACTACTCGCCAGGGATCATGGCTTGTGAACACGTACCTGACACATTTCCGCAAGCTTTTGCATTAACTCTCCCACCATGTCACTCTGACCGCCGTCATCCTGAAGCACGTCGTCCTCAAGCTTGTCGTCTTCAACCACGGGGGCCTCAACAAAGGTGTCGACAATCGGCGTAGGCCGCCCTTGCACGAAAATCGGGTGTGCCCTAATTTCGAGCATGCACTCATCGATGGGGAATGAAATGTCCCAGATCTCCGAACCGTAATGAAGGGATATCTCAACATCATCCGATACCAGATCGTAGTAGAAACCATTTCGCATCCATCCCGGGTATAAGGCGGGATTCGAGTGCTCGATGTTGTCAAGGATGTCGACCATATCTCCCCATACATATGTCCTTTCATCGACCACCGTGCCGTCGAGGAGGGCCACCTTCACGACAAAATTGGCGCCGGGGGATAGATGAGGGAGGTCATCACCCACGGGTGCCGGCGCATCTTCAACGGCGACGGCGGGCGTCTCTCCCTCGGCGAGTACAAAAGGGATCGGCGGCAAGGGTGCCTCTCCCTCGTAATTCTTCGCGATTCCCGAAGGCCCGGCGCCATCCGCCGGCATTTCGAAATCGGGGGGACGGAGAGGCAGATGCTCACGGTGATCATGCTGATGAGGGGGTATATTAACCTTGCCGTATCCGTAAATCCTTTTGTGCCTACGCATCGTCCATACACTTACCTTCACGCATCCTTTGCATCGGAGGCACGGACATGGCGTTTTGCGCCAATCCCTTTGTCGTGCCCCGACCTCCACGGCGCCTTGTTGTCTTGAGACGCCTGCGAGGATTCCCCTGCGAGCAACTTGCACCCACGCTCACGTGATGGATCTTAAACACATGTCTTACCCTCTGGCGGGAACGCATGTACCCTGCGAGTACGCGATATCAGTGCGAACCTGGTACGTGTGCACCGCGTGAAGACCGTAAAATGCGTGCACGTCCGGTACACGTGCACCAACAACACACCGTAGACTACTTCGACGGCACGGGCAAGAAATCTCACCTCGGCGGGGGGGGCGGCGGGTCGTCGGCATCCTCCATTTCGGCCACCACGTCCGCCTTGGCGTCCGCGTCGACCGTGCGCAGGGTCTCCTTGGCCACGGCTTCACCGTCCTCCATCACGGCGTCGGCCGAGGTGATGCGCGGACCGAACTTGTTGACGTGGTGGAGCGACGTTCTCCACGACACTAGTTCCTTGCCATCGCATTTGAGGCATTTGCAAGGAATCAACTGAGGTCGGTCCCGCGTACTTCTGCGAGCACCTCGCACCCACGCGCGCGGGATCATCAACGCGGGTGGGTACCACCGCGTGGCCAAGGATCGAGTTTCAAACACAAGTTATCAACTCACTGGGTGCGCGTGTACCTTGGTAGTACGCGATATCAGTGCGAATTTGGTACGTGTGCACCGCATGAGTACCGTGAAACGCGTGCACGTCCGGTACATATGTACTAACAACACACCGCAGACTACTTCGACGGCACGGGCAAGAAATCTCACCTCGGCGGGGGGGGCGGCGGGTCGTCGGCATCCTCCATTTCGGCCACCACGTCCGCCTTGGCGTCCGCGTCGACCGTGCGCAGGGTCTCCTTGGCCACGGCTTCACCGTCCTCCATCACGGCGTCGGCCGAGGTGATGCGCGGACCGAACTTGTTGACGTGGTGGAGCGACGTTCTCCACGACACTAGTTCCTTGCCATCGCATTTGAGGCATTTGCAAGGAATCAACTGAGGTCGGTCCCGCGTACTTCTGCGAGCACCGAGCACCCACGCGCGCGGGATCATCAACGCGGATGGGTACCACCACGTGGCCAAGGATCGAGTTTCAAACACAAGTTATCAACTCACTGGGTGCGCGTGTACCTTGGTAGTACGCGATATCAGTGCGAATTTGGTACGTGTGCACCGCATGAGTACTGTAAAACGCGTGCACGCCCGGTACATATGCACTAGCAACACACCGCAGACTACTTCGACGGCACGGGCAAGAAATCTCACCTCGGCGGGGGGGGAGGGGGTGCCTTGCAAAGAACCCATCTGGCTTCATCGTCATCATTCCAATTAACCGGAACCCCTTGGAAGCCCGTCAGTAAGCAATGGCGTACCCAATCGGCGACTTGTTGTTGCATCACGATCAAGTCCGGCAACGGTATTATGCCATCAGTCGACTCACATCTGAAGTACTTGCCCGCGAACTTTGTTTCGGCGGAGAACGCGTTCAAGTGTTGGGTACGATTAACGTCGAGGTCGGGAAATCCTCGTGCATAGTCATCCAAATAGTCACACGTCCACTCACCCATGTCATGGCGATGTTCCACAATCGTGTTACGAAGTACGTTATCAAACGCCGCCTCTGCCGCCGTCTCGTCGTCAACCACCGGCCTGTGGCACATGAGGCGGAGGGGTTTTGGAAGGAGGTTGAAGCTGTACGTCAGTACACATGTACCAATGATGTACCACAACTCTAGTGCACTTGTACCGTCCATGTACCCGTTGACAGGACCATACTAGCAATGTCGGTACAATGGAAAGACAGGGCCAACATGAATTTTCGTATGCGAACATGAAAATTTTGGCAGGGCCTCCGGCGCACAAGGTAACCATAAGAAGGGATTTCCGGCATCTTTTGTTTCACTTGCATGCGTCTATGCTCCGTACATATGCACCCAACGATTCCCAGGTGCCGTACATATGCACTGTGGATGCACCACACATGGGTGCACATGTACGCAACACGTACCAAAGGGTTAGTGGGTATCCACCATAATTATGGCACGAGCCTAGAACGAACCCAATCAACCTGCGTGGATTCGTGGAAATGGAGATCGAGCGGGGATTTATGTACGGGTAAGAACGCACCATGCCATGCCAATATCCACCCCAGTTGAAGGATCGCCGTCGGTAATGGTGCCGCATACGGCGTCGGTTATTTCCTCGACAACCGCCGAGCCTTCCGGTGCGGGAGCACCGGCAGTGAGATGTATGGAAGGATTTTCCGGCAGGGCAGACAGCCAAGGCCACGCGGAAGATGCACGATCATCACCACGTCCTTGGCGATAAAATAATCTCTCCGCTACATCGCATCCCACGTCCCGGGAACGTTCTCCCTCCCAAAACTCGGACTCCCATGCGGAGCTATTTGTTGTGGTTGATTGTAATAAAGCCGCGTCCACGTGAAGGCGGCGGCCACGTGCACGCGGTCCCCCAGCCACGACCCAGTGGTTTAGGTTGGATTGTTGAGGTACACGACGCTCGCCACGCACGTTCCTGCGAAGCACAGTCAGTCGGTACATTATCGGTACACATGCACCCGGGAATAATCACAATGGTACGACGTGGGTACATGTGTACCGAGCGTGTACGGTGAATGCGGACACATTCTCCCACTAAGGCATTCCCACACGACGCGCCCACGCAAAATAAAATTTTTGGCAGGGCCTCCGGCGCACATTGTGACCACAAGCAAGAATTTCCGGCATATTTCGTTTCACCTTCATGCGTAAGTGTACGGTACGTATGTACCGACGTCACACCGGCCATGTACCAACTGAAGAACGGTAAGGTGCACGCGTACCCGGAATGCACGTATTACTTTATGAAGGGAAGAACGCACCTTGCATCGACATCGTCGGTGTCGTGAACGGGTCGTTGTCGACCGTGTTGTCGCCATGCATGCGCCGGGGCCGGGCGAAGATACCGTGGGCGTCCCCGACGCTCCTGCCCATGTCGCATGGATCTGCATACGGGAAGACATTGCGGGTACATACGTACCGAACATGTATTAGGCGGCATAAGGTACATACACGGACACATGCACTTGACATGTACCCGGCGACCGGTACATGCCGGGTACGCATGCCGCGCCGCGAGCAAGTACACGTTGGGTACAAGATAAAGGTACACGTGTATCCGGCATGTACGCATGGACGAAAACATGTGTACTGCATATGTACTATCACCGTACGTTTCTGGTACATTGGGACCCTATCGGTACCCAAATAATGTTCTTGCATGTACCCAAACGTAATTTCTGGGTACATATGTTATTTCTGCACCCCAGTTTGGCTTCATTCTTGTACTTTTGTGTACTTGCTCGCGGCGGATGCTGGGTACAATTAGGGTATACATGAACCATCCCGTCACTAAACTCCGCCGCGAGCAAGTACAAGAATGAAGCCAAACTGGGGTGCAGAAATAACATATGTACTCAGGCTTGGTATATGCAAGTGCATGCGAGTACAATTTACACTTTTCCCGACAGCTTCAGGTACAACCCAGGCGCACGTGTACCCAAGCGAAAATCACCAAAACGCAAAAAAAGTCACCAAACCCCCAAAAAACAAGTTGGCCTCATTTTAAAGCGCACGACGAGCGCAAAAAATAATCGAGTGCACGACGAGCCCGAAAAACATTTTAGTTGCACGAAAAATGGGCAAACGTGTTGCACAAAAAAAAAAGGAACAGAGAGAGAAAATCGTACCTCAATTAGGATGACCGCCCGAGTAGAGCGGTGGGGTGGAATAATCGATGACGATCGCGATCGATACGTACGTCACCTGCGTGCCTGCGATCCCCAACCCGCGAAAATTTTCAGAGAAAAGCTGCACCGCTCGATAGCGAATCGAACGGGACGAAAGATACCTGATGAGGAAGGGGTGTCAAAAAACTTACAAGCACGAAATTCGACGGGGTCAGTGTCACCGTGATCGCGAAAAACGATTTCCCACCTGTGGATCAAAGGCAGGAAAAATCTGGGCCCCATACAAACTCCAGACTGCAAATCGAAAAAGGGTATGGCGTCTGAAGGGCCTTAATTAAAGACGCCAGCGTCATTAGCTCCTATTGGCGCCCGATCACTACACGTCGTTCGGCTCGTGTCGCATCAGCCCCAAGGCGAGTTTGAACCGTCGCCTCACGGCCCGAAGACCGGGCAACAGGTCATCCCCACCACTCGGCTACGACAGCTCCAGACTGCTATCGTCGGATTTTTCGAACGGTACGGACTCGAATTTTTCGTGCGGTACGAACTCGGTACGAAGGTGTCGACGAAACTGTTGACCAAGACACGGTCCGCAGCGAGGGTGGTGCGTGTGTACGCTTCAAGTACGGATTTTGAAAGAGATGCGGCGCTTACCACCCAAGTTAACTTAAAATCCAATACCACGCACACCACCGTAAAAATCAGCACCAGCGCCAGCCTAAACATGGGAAAGAGCAAAGCAATCATGGATCAGCACGAGTTCAAGGCTTGGTGCAAAGGCAACCAAAAGAAATTCACCAAGGAAAGGTACGAAACGTACCTTAGCAAAGCCGCCGCAATGGCGTGTTTTTCAGATAGTGAGGACGAGGAGACGGAGGACGAGGAGGAATCCCCTCGAAAAAAACGGGGGAAGAAGGTGGCGAAGGGCGCCCGAAAAGGGCATCGGGATGAGCCGATCGCCCACACCTCCAAAATAAAAAGTAATTTAAAAACGTTGAACGTGAGGCGCGGCGAGAAGGCCGAACTTGGCGTCGCTGTGTTAAGCGGCGCTCAAGAGACGGAATTGGGCTCCGCCTGCGAAACGCGCAGGCTCATCTTCGGTAAGAAATGGCTAATTAATTAGCAACTTCCTTCCTTTTTTTTGTACTGCGTGGGTGCGCGTGTACCTTATGTGTCTTTGCAAGGTTGTGCGCTCTAAGTCCACGTGCACCCTACACACACCGGAGGGCGTACGGCGTGTGCCTGCTGTGTACCCAGCGTGTACCTGCAGTCAGAGGTAGGTACATCCGCGTTGTTTTATTAACTAGTAAGCATCTTTCTTTCGCAGGCGATCTCATTAGCACTGGAAAGCTCGACCCCTGGAAGCCCATAAAATCCCAGCTTTCCGCAAAGGCCCTGTTCGTCGCCGCATGTCGGAAGAAAATGCCGTTGACCGCGGCTCTCATTGGGGGGGGGCACGGCACCAAGCTCACCCAGATGACGTCCGCCCTCAAAAGGCGCACGCGTGGGGGGAGGTGGACCCGCAACAAACCCTCCAATCGGTGGAGGTGCCAAATCGCCCACCACCCCTTCTCCACGTGGAAGGTGGTGGTGGAGTGCGAGGGCAAGCACGGGCCCACCAACCCCGAGATCGTGGCGGCCCTGAAGGAGATGGGGAAGGAACCCCTCCCCGAGTACCCCTCCAAAGGTATTGCATCCCATTTCTTGTTTTTTGCTTCTTTGTTTGCCTTATGCATATGCTACCTCTGTCGAGTAGTACAGTCTAGGTACACGTGTACCCGGTATATACCTGTTGTCAGAGGTAGCATTCAACCCGCTTGCCAACTGATTGCTTTTGTGTCTTGAGCAGAGCTGAAGTCCCTCATATTGAGGGACTTACTGGAGGGGCACGAGGAGGAGGAGGAGGAAGAGGAGGTTGACCCAGCCCGATCTTCAGGCAAGAAGAAGGGGGTCGAGGAGGGGAAGGGGAAGGGGACGGCGGTTGAGGGGGCGGACGAGGAGAGCGAGGAGGAGGAGGAGGATGGTGAAGCTCAAGCTGAAGCTCAAGTAGCCAAAGATGCGTATGTCCAGCAGGATTTGGTCCCCTTGGAGATAGGGGACATCGTCTGCCTGATGGCATGCGGTGCACGGTGGGAGGTGGAGGCCGAGGAGAAGCGGTGGGAGGGGGGTGGTGTTGACATCGACGACACCGTTTGGTACTCCGAGGACAAGCCGCACGGCCCACTCCTCCACACCCCCCTGGTGACGGCCATGGTGCTTGACAACGAGAAAGGCACCAAGGTCAAGCATCTGGAGGCGGTGGTGGAGGGTGGCCTCCCCGATGGGTGGGTGTCCTTAAAGGTACATACCCAGTACACTTGTACCCCCTTCGTGTTACTTTGCAGTACAGGCTCGGTACATGCGTACTATGTCTGACTTTTGCACTGTTTGTTTTACGCGTAGGTGTTGGAGGCCCATTGGACCTTGCTCGACCCGGACCTCCTCCCGCATGCGACCTCAGCCATGCAGGCTTTAGCTACGGAGACTGCTGAGAAGCTGGGGGTCACGGCAAAGGTCTCCGATCCTGAAGTGGTGAATGAGCTCCACAACGGCGTGGTGGCCGTGGGGGACATTTGTGTCCCCCAACAATTTTGTATCCACCGCTTCGTGGAGGACGAAACCACGAAAAAAAAGGACGTGGACCTTCCTTTTTATTTTTCTGGAGGCCCGAAGGAGTGGGTCAAAAAAGCCGAGAAGAATCGGGACAAGATGATCGGCATGAAAGCCGGTGAAGATGCTCCCGCCGTCGACGATGCTCCCGCCGTCGACGATGCTCCCGCCGTCTCCCGCATTTCGAAGGGCAAGAGGAGCGCGGACAAGCTGCCAGAGGAGCAGCCGGCGAAAAAGAAAAGGGGATGTAGAAAATAGAATAGAACATTGTAAATAGATATGTAAATAAACTAAGCTTGCTTTACTTACTGCTGTGCTGAAGTGCATGCCTGGTGCAAGTGCACCCACAATGTTTTCCCTTGTAGTGCATACTGGGTACATATGTACCCAATAAATACGCATACAAATGCATTATCTGGTGCATGCCTAGTGCATATGTACCTGACCTGCGTACATGTATACCCGACATGTACTTCAATAACAGGTACATGCAGGGTACATGTGCACCATGGATGTTAATATCAATAAGTACATATGTCCCCTGCCTGCGTACATGCGTACCCAGGATGCACCTCAATCAAAGGTACATGCGGGGTACACGTGTACCGTGTATGTTAAACTCAATAGGTACATATGTACCTGGCCTGCGTACATGTGTACCCGGCATGTACCTCAATTAAAGGTACATGCGGGGTATATGTGCACTAGTCATGTAATATCAATAAGTACATATGTACCTGGCCTGCGTACATGCGCACTTGGCATGTACCTCACTTAATTGAACATGCGGGGTACATATGCACCAATTATGTTAGTATTAATACGTACATGTGTACCTAACCCGCGTACAGGCATACCCGGCATGTACCTGATGCGTGGGTACATGCTGGGTACGTAAATACCAGGCATGTTTATATCAATAAGTACATATGTACCTGGGCCAAGTACATATGTACCCATCATGTACCCCGGGTGTCCCAACGGTAACATCCAACGGTAACATCCAACGGTAACATCCAACGGTAACCTGAGTACATATGCGGTACACATGTACCCGTAAATGCGTACACACCGGGTACATGCGCATGCGGCAAAAGGTACATACACGAACGCATGCACCCAGCATGTACTCCGCCGTGGGTACATGCCGGGTACATATGCCGCGCCGCGAGCAAGTACACGTAGGTACAAGGTAGAGTACACGTGTACCCAGCATGTACCAGACCCCGTTTTTGACTGTTTTCGTACACGTTGGGTACACGCTGGGTACACGCTGGGTGCACGCTGGGTACACCCTGGGTACACGTTGGGTACACGTCCCCGGTACATGTCGGGTACATATGCACTGGGGTTTCCAAAATTTGTAGGGCCCCCCCCAAGAATTTACGTCGAGATCTCCCCAAAAACCCAAATATGCAGAGCAACACGACTTCTGTTTTTTAAACTTGGTCAATCGCTTCCTGCGTGCCCCGGGAAATCGGGAATATTGGATTATCGTTGAAAAGGTTAGCCTACACGAGTAGAAATTATCAGCGCTATGCACGTTAGCATACATTAATTTGGCCATACGAACGGGGCGGTTTGCGTCTGCCAAACGAGCGGTAAACGAGGGAGCACGCATTTTCACCGAACCTACCGCCGATGATCCACTCGAAAAGCATCGGTGTACGAGTCTAATGCGAAATTATTTCACACAATCAATTCAAATTGAGGTTTTGGCGACTAAATTTTGGCTTGAAGATGTTGCGAGCCGACTAAAAGTTATTCAATTTCCGTGAAAATTGCCCATAATTTTAATGTTTTTCGCCCAACATCATATTTGCCCCAAAATTTACGCTCAATTCGGCCATATTGCCCAAAACTTTCGCCTTGAGGGATGAAATGGGGGGATGCCTAAAAGAAAATAAATTATTTTGCCCGTCTAAAGCAAAAATAATGCATCTCCCGACTAATAATCTCGCATTAGTAGACTCGTACAATCATTGAGACATGCGGATAGACAGACTTTCAATCGGATGGCACGATGCCGTCGTGTCACCATCTGCTTACACGTTACAGGGTTTCGCAGGGATTTACATGATACGTTACAGGGTTTCGCAGGGATTTACATGATACGTTACAGGGTTTTGCGAGTCGGCCATGATATGATACGAGCATTTTTCGCGAACTTTTCGCAAAGAAATTCGAGGGTGTTCTGTTCTCGACATTTATACGAATGCAGAACGTTGGAAATCGTGGAAAAAACTTTGGAAACCTCTAACCTCTAACCTTATTCATTTCCCCCATTTTACGAGACTCGAACCAGTCCAAGGACCCAACCGAACAATACGCGTGCATATGCCAGCGGAGGGCGAGGGCTCACCTCTGTAGCCGCTGTTGATTTTACGAGAAGCTCTGTTGAAGCTCAAACCATATTTCGTTTCTCGTGCTCACCGTTCTAGGTTTCGACGTATCATATTGGTGGTATAAGTTTGGTGAGAAATATTGCGTCATTGGACGGGAAACAAGAGACGTGTTCGTTCCTGTCACCGCAACGCTCCCGCCGCAGCCATATTCTCGTTTAACGCTCCACGGTTAGATCCACTGTGAACTTTGTTCCGCAGTATGTTTCGTTTTCCACGGCCTGCCTCACTATGCTCAGATTTCTACAGCCACCCTTTGGTAAGCTCATGGTATTGGTAACGGTGCAGGAAGCAGACGTACGTGTCTACTTGAGCGACTGCGTCAGACGAGAGGAAACGCCCATGACGTAGTCAAGTTTTCGCAAAGGTACCCTCTCACCTGACCGTTCGACCGCTGGCCTCATCCATAACTCGAGCAGTCCGGCATAGCCTCACCTTAACCTGGATGGCTTGTGACCAGCGCGTGGAGGATCTTCCCCAAATCCCATCTCTCGCCTATTAGAACACACGCCACCCCTGAATTATTTCCTCCAATGCACGTCGCTCCCCGACTGCAGCGCATGACACCCCAAGATAGAATACTGAACCCACATCACTCCCCGACCAAGGCGCGCGCACGTTACCATAGGCCAGATCCCCAACCCCGTCACTTCCCGACTGCGGCGCGTGCCATCCCAGGAGTTTTTCCGAGCCCCCCTCACTCCTTGAGTAGAACGCTTGCCACTTTGTGATTCATGATAGTTTGGCGTCACGGATCCAAACTGAAGTGCCGGTGTCTCAAGCCTGGTTTCCCACCACTTACCAGTTTCCAAACCCATCCGACACAAAGCGACAACTCCAGCTGCACTCTAGTATGGAAGTTCCCCCCAAGAAATTAAAGCAGTCACCTGTGTACGACAAGGTTGCGCGCGTGATGGTCGTAGCGCTGTGCCCGCTTCAGTCCTAGGTTGTATATATACAACCTAGGTTGTATATATAGGACGTCAGTCAATCGCTCGGTCGATGTTTCGACCCGGCGGTCCGAACGGTCGACAAACAGTTGAGGTAAGAGTGAATGTGTTGCTCGACTAAAATTTTGTAAACGATAGAATCTGGTTTCCCTGAAAATTGAAAAATCTGCAATCTGTCTTACCTGGACTGCCACCGAACCGCAGGATGCGTTGGGTGGTGTAGCTACAAAAATCTGAGGGCGCTGTGTGGTGATGCAGCCTTGTGCAGGCTTGAACGCTTGGTTCTGAGTGAGGATGGTGGAAGATTTCTTCAGAATTTTCCCAATTCTCCTAAAAGGGAACGAAGGAAATCCGGGAATTTTCAGAGGATTTTCTTGGCCAGTTCTAAAAGAGCTACAAAAATGCATCGAAGCTACAAAATGTCAGGGGGGTAGCTACAAAATGGAGATGCTATCTGAATACTTTGCACGGCAGTATTACTTGCTATGAACTCCATGTCTATGGAATATTTTCAGTTTCCTAATTACTAGCTTTCCAGGTGCGTGAGCCTCTAGCGATCGGTGACAACAACGTCGCGCCAAAATTTTTGAAGCGGAAGAGGACGTTCGTCGAGAAGGTGCCCAACCCACGCTTACTCGCGCCAAGGTAAACTATTCCGTTCCAACATTGCTCGCATACGTTAAACAAAGCCGTATATGATTCCTTGCCTGCGCAACTACCCAAGGCAAGACGTACGTATTAGACGTAGACAGTATGAGTGAAATATAATGGTGTATTGTGTCGTGCAGTATCACAATGTTCGACGTCATGCTCGAGCTACAAGCTCTCCTGTATGCCATCAATCTTTGTACCGTTCAACGGTTCAAAAACCAGACGCGCGTGGCGCCCATGACGAGCTGGGAGTGGCAATTTTGCTTTGGGGCGGTGTGCAACGCGATATGGGCGGCACTTGGCGCTTTCGACCTCCCGCATAACTATAGAGAGGACACAGGCGTATATACTCGGGATGGGTACTCGACCGCAAGATCCCAGAGTACAAGAAGAGACTCTGGATCTTAGCGAGAGAGATCCTACGCATGTTTGACCCAGGCTTTGCCGAGAACGAATGGTACGTCAAGCAGTTTGCCCGCCACGATAGTAGGGTGTGAATGGGAAAGCTTGTAGAGCGGCACACCGATCCTAACGACGCCACCCACGAGTACATCTTGACGCTAGGAGCGTACACAGGGGCAACACTCCGTTGCCACTACGAGAAAGATAAGTTTGCGGACTTTGATCCTTACTTTCACATTGTGCAGTTCGATGGGCGTCTCCCACATTAAGTAGTGGGAGACAATTTCACCGGCGTCCGTTTTAGTTGCATTTGGTACAAATGCTTTGAACCCTTGATCCCCGTACCAACACCGTTGTTTAGAACACCACGCTACGTTGATTTCGTGTAGATATTCTTACCTCTAGGCTTTGATTACAGTAGCAACAAACTCAGCTCACACCATTCCCGGTGTCCCCATATGTGGGGTAATAAGTGTATAGTATCGTGGTTTCCTCATTGTGTGTAGATATCTGCCTTGCACAATTTAATAAGCAGAGCTTGGCATAGGGCCCGCCATTCCAAACAAGTAATATCTGGGCTCCGTGCATACAGAAGTGTGAAGACCGTTCAACCCGAGCCATAAGACAAAATAAAATAGCCGTCTTCCGTAGGAGTTCGGGTGCGGGTAGGTTAGGTTGAAAGTTATCGAGCCACCTTCTAACTTAACATGTTTGAACATATCCGGATAGGTACTACGAGAACCCGTTATACGTTCCCTTTCGCAGTCACCATGTTCCGTGCGAATACCTACTATCGACCCGCACCGTGGGGTTAAAGTATCATACTGGATAACTAGATATTTGGCTTCGAAGCGACATATTGGAGTCTCCGCACGAGCTCTGTCTTCCTTTAGAGTATCGTCGTACTCAGTAAGGGTGAGAGCCTTGCAATATACACGAGGTGACGTCTTATCGATGGTCATTTCCGTAAGTGGGTTATAATGATACTTACGAAGGCATATGTGATTCGGCTTTAAACATGTTACGCAGACACTTTTTCTTAAGTCAAAGCGGGTACTTCGAGGCATGTTTGAACGAATGGTAGGAGGTGGGGGAAATTTTGGAAAATATCATTCTTGAAAGGCGGAAGAATTCTTTAGGCAGATCTGCATTCTAGAATTAAGAATTCAAATTTGTATTCTAGGATTGTCACTTTTCTATTCCAACGAAAATGTCCACCCCGCACAAAGACCTATTACGATCTGGACTTGCGCTATCTTCGACGTTTACGATGTCTACGTTTGCCTGGCACTTGGAGTGCGTTGGCTTGGGTTTCGTCACTTGACGCTACCCCTAACTTAAAGCTCTTATACGCGTCGCTCAAGGTAACAACTAATTGTTTCTCTCAAGCCGATATACTCGTAAGGTCCATCCGTTGGCCTTGTCAAAACTCAGGAATGGAACGGCAAGCAAGGGCATTGGTATAGTTAACTATGAAATAAGCGTAGCGGGCTGGGAAGGAAAGATACTCTGCAACTCGAATCTTGGACTACCCCAATTGATTCATAAAAAAATTGCATTGGGTTTTAATGTCAAGGTCTGCATATCCCTGAATTTCTCAGAAAATAGAAGTACACTTTAAACAGTTGAGCATTGCATCACATAGCTAGCGCCCTCATCAAAGAAACCTCAATGTCGCATCTAGATCTGGTTGTCGAAACTAAGCTGTCAACATTACACGCGTGATGCGTGTGGTGTGTCGTGCACTTCCATTTTCCCAGAAAGAACATACAATCCTACACAATGGGAGGGTTACCGTATCCCCCTGAACTTATGACTGACTTGTTGTCGCTTTGGCCGACTTGGTGAAGGTGAAGATGTGAAGGTGTTATTAAAAGGAGACGCTGGGAAAGCAGATATGTGGTTTCTCCCAAACGTTCAAACAACAACACACTCCTGCACTAACTGGCTTTCCGTTGCCATACACCATACAGAGGAAAATGCTGTGCTCAAAGTTGCTTGCCTCCTCTCAAGCAGGCTAGCCATCCTTATGGGATCATTCGTTCCTGATAGCAGCTTTGCTAAGGTAGTTTGAGCAGCACGCTACGCATCCCACAATTATCATCTTATGACGCCAGTTCTGCTTGGACTTCCGTGCTCTCCCCGTTGGACCTTTTCAGAATGCGCGCAACGAAAAGCCCGCTAGTGTTTGAGTGCCGCGGATCGAATCGCAAAGTGTGCTCCAGGAACCCTGGCGTCCCCGGCCACTCTTCCCCACATGCAATAGGGACAAGCTCTGCCGCGCCGTTCGTCTCTTGCAGCACCGCGCACACCACGTCCTCGTTCTGGGCTCGCGTGAAACTGCAGGTGCTGTACACCAAGTAACCCCCAGGTTTCAGCCGCGCTAGGCCGTTTCGCAACAGCCGCCGCTGCAGATTGGTCACGCTGCGGATGCGCTCTGGGTCCAAGAAACGCCGCTCGAAGGTGTCCCATCCCCACTTATCATATTTCGTCAGATGTTTGATGGAGCCATCGTGCGTGCACTCTGCGTCAACTAGCACTGCGTCGTAGTATACTCCCCCACACTTAGGCTTTGCCTCGTCCCTGTCGTTTTCTCCGCGTAGATACCTCGGAGCGTCCTCCTCACCTTCGGCGTGGTCACCTGCAGCCGCTGAGCCTGCGTTGAAAACCGATCCGAACCCAGGATTTAGATAATAGTTCACCTTAATGACGGCATGCATCCTTTGAGCGGTGTGCTTGTGCAACTACAGCGACACTCCTCACACAGCACATCGTTCCGGGTTTCGGGTTTGAAGCCTGGATCTTCTGCAGAAGGCCAACTAAAACGCGCCATGTGTCACGAACAGGCGTAACTGAGTTTAACCTGGATTCTACCTATAGTCAAAGGCCTCTGGGCAGCTCTCATATACCGCTTGAATTTGCACCCGATTAATTTAGGAGCGTGCAATACGTGTTGAGAAGATTTACCGGTAGGCGTGTCGTTGATCTCAATGTGCTGCCGTCCTCCACCTTCCTCAGCAGCAACTTCTGCTGATTCGCTGTACGAAGGCGCCGCTTCACCCCCAAAGTTGCAGAAAAATGGCTCAGGAAGGGCTTCGGTCACCGCGACCGGTGCCGGTCCCGAGCCAGACCCCGCGACTGCCCGTTTCTTCCTCCCGCGCTGTTTACCGACCTCGCAGGTCGAGCCACTGGGTGGTGGGACCGAAAACACGCTCCCATCACCGAGGAAAAGTCGACAGTTAGGTGACTTGTATTTCAAAGCAAGAGTACGACACGTAGCGATGCGAGGCTGAGCAATGTCCACGGCGGTTACGCTCCCCGCGCCGTTGAGAATGTCAGCGATCATGCACATCTTGGCTCCAGGAGCAGCGCAGAGGTCGAGCACGTGATCGCCTGGCGACAACTGCAGTGCCGCAACGGCTGCTCCTGACGCTGCATCTATCCCGTAAATTCGCCCTTCCTTGTAAGCCGAGCAGCCCGCTATCCCGACGTCGCCGCTGACGGTGTAAAATCCGGGTAGCCAACTCACTGGATGAAGCTTGGCACCAAGCTCACGCTCGACGTCGCTCATGCACGTGTCAGCAAAGCGGGGATTCACACGAATATAACGAGGGAGGTCGGGACAGTCCGTGTAGATTCTTTCATCAAGTCCGTTGTCCTGAAGGAACTCTTTGAAACGAGTCGATGCCCCAAGGCCTTCCATCGCACTATTAGAGGCAAGAGCAGAACCCTGATTGGTCCCAATATCAGCCATGTACCTTCAAGTATTGCCTCAGTGCTATTATTTTGCCTCGACCTCGCAAGTCCTCAGGGCAAGCAGATAAAATTGTCTCAGCGAAGTGTTTTTCTTTATTCTTGCAAGTCTCGTCGCCTGTCGCCACCAGGGAAAACGTTTTGTTCTGCGTAAAAAGATCTAACCGAAACCTAAGTCACACCAGAAGTCGGCATGTTAATACGAGTAGGGTTATGGTTGATGTTCGAATTCTGGCGAGGTCGTTCGATGGAGGTTTGATCTTTACCGAGTATGAGCGCACAAGTCGGGGCATATTATGAAAATTATCCCCCTGTCGGAGGACGTCCCCCTCTCTGTAATACAATCGAGTGAAGTTATAAGAGAATCTCTCACGTCGTTTTTTACATCTCGCACTCGTCTGGTCCACTCTCTTGGACTTGCGTTCGGTTGGCTGCTTGCCGGTCTATTTTTCTCCTCCGGCTCGGAAAAAATGGCATGCTGGCATGACAATGATTATGATATGCCAATCGAATGACATTTCACTGGAATTTCAATTACGAATTAAGGGGGATACAAATTCGGGCGGGATGATATGATAGATTAGAGAGTCTTTTTAAGGGTAGGGTGCACTCAGTTTTCGACCTATTTAATTTCATAGCATTTTCCATATTTAATAGATTTCCAGGGTTATTTATTTTGTAAAATCGCAGGGAGCAGCATAACCTATAGACCGATATCCCACTAAAATCTACGGTCAGTTTGGGGTGTTATAAAGTATATAAAAAATCGAGAAAAGATTCTAGTGATCCATTTTTTAGTTATTTAGGTTATGGCGCCAGCTATGCAAAATTTGAAGTACCTAGCGCCAGAACCTGAATAACTTAAAAATGGATCACTAGAATCTTTTCTCGAATTTTTATATACTTTATAACACCCCAAACTGACCGTAGATCACAGTGGGGTATCGGTCTATAGGTTATGGAGCTCCCTGCGATTTTACAAAATAAATAACCCTGGAAATCTATTAAATATGGAAAATGCTATGAAATTAAATGAGTCGAAAACTGAGTGCACCCTTCCCTTAACTCTCTACTGTACTCTTCATCTACATCTTGCAAGAAACACGCCACCCGACCGGCACCGCACGGAAGGTCAGGTGGAAAGAACATCCGTGTCGACTACTTCAACGTATATTGGAGTGGTATCTCGATTGTATGGAATAGTCCACTACATTATGGTTCATCTATCGCAAAAATATTCACCGTATTGAAATGAGTGGACAATAGAAGGAAATGCCGTAGTCTTTTAAAGTCTGTATATCATGCCGAAAACGCACATTATTTCCTTCTATTGTATCTGAAGAGGAGGCGCGGTTGGCACAGATGGCCTTCAGGTGCGCTTCGCCTCCGAGCTAACCGCAGCATAGTTGGCCTGTATTGAGACAAAATTTGTTGGCGTTCCATAAACATTTCAAAACACCACAGGTGATACTTTCCCCATAGGCTTGCTCGCCACTTTTGTTAAACATCCCAAATTCTCATCTAAACTTGAACATGCCGGGTGCCTACGCGGAATGTAGCCGCCACCACCTAGCCTAGTTATACGCGTGCACGAACGGAGCGTAATGGCGTCAGATTGTAGGACGGAAAGAGAGCGGCACGAGATAGCTTACTGGCCCTGTGCGTGTATGCGTGTGTGCGTCTGCGCGTCTGTGTTACGCGTGCGTGGGTGCGTTTGTTCCAGAAACGCCGTTCTATCGCTTCTGGCAATGCAGGTGAGGCTTCTCAGCACAGTACGCTCACTTACTGATCGTGGAATGATGCAACCCTTGATTATGCTGGGGAAATCTAATTGAACCTTACATCATCCTCTAAGAGGTCCAGAACGGCCTGTTTGAGAGTTTTCTGCCACCGTCGTTCGCTGCTGTATAACTATTGTTACAACGCTACAGGTGGCAGCAACCGTGTTTATGTCTGTATTTATTCGTCAAATATCAACCGAAGCGTCTCCCAAGTACGAAGATGAAGCGCCTACCGTGTGCAGCAACGATGATGCTGGGGCAGACAACGTACCTGAAGTGCCATTTGGAAAAGGACTGTGGAGAGATGCCTCCACAAGGGCGCGTGGAATATGCGGTTTTGACCAACCAGGTTCGACAAGTATACGTGTTATGTGATATGTTTTTCTGCAGATGCCGTGCGCGTCGTCATATTAAACCCTTCTATTGACGCTCGCCACGCCGACGCGTGCCTTGCTCATCTGCTTCATGCTTTTCGATATACATCTTGTGGACTTGGCGAACCTGTAAACACAGTTCAGCGCAAGGCTCGATGTCTCAGCCGCCCAGCTGACAGATCCTGAGCAAGGCTGAAAATACTGTCCCTCGGAATATCTCAATAACTGCGTTGGAACCCACGGTTGTTCCCACTTTGTGCGGTGTTTTCACGCGTCAGCTCCCAACTAGCCGAACAGTCGAAACGTTTGTGCCGCTCTCTTAAGTAGAGCTGCGTTTTCTTTCTTTTCACGCATTGATCGAAAGAACAAACGTTTTTAGCGCGTATGAGCGATACCAATACAAAAAGTCAGATTCGTCTGTGTGCTGGGCAGAATCACCTCTGAACGAGTACATACGCTTCCACCATGCCGCGCTGCATCGCTGCCACGCGGGGACCTGCGGGGATGTCAAGTTCCTAGTATGGCAATGCACCCGTGATTGCGGTGGGAACGGCGACCGGCTGAAGAAGATGTTCACAGCATTGCTGGGAGCAGTTGTTCAGCGGCGCGTGCTGCTACTAAATTGGCCAATGCCCTCACCTTTGGAGGAAGTGTTCCTTGAAGCTTGGGTACAGTGGTCCTATGAATCCAGCTCACAATTCCTATACAATCGCTCTACTGTAAAGCTGCCTCAGGTGCCTCAACGCAGAGCGTTCCCTTCCGGCCGCTTTTGAACTCAATCGCTTTATTGCGTCGTGTTCCTTATTGGCAGCATAGTGCGTTGGCCTTGGCAAATCATTCACTGACGCAAGCCGCTACGCTTGCTTCCATGGAGCATCTACATAAGGAACATTTATCACAGGTAGCATTATTCCACGATTTTATGTCGCCCCGTGAAATTCGTTTTCTTCTTCTTGGTTCCTTCAGGAGGACGACGACGATGAAGAGCTGCTCAGTGGGTTGTGGGACGCCGATGTCATTGTTGTGGACGGTGAGGTGGCTCCAGTGTTTTCTAGGCATAAGGAATCGCAAACACCTTACCTGCGCGATACAATGGCAAAACTGAAAACAGTCCTCCCCACCGGTCTGGAGGTAGACCCTGCGCTTCCACAACCCCATTCTGCCATGCCAACTTTGGTTGCAGTGTAACCACGTTAAATGCGAGATCCGTCTTGTCACACCCTGTCAGGTCGGGGGAAGTCTCTTCCCTGCCCGAGGCCACAGCCTCACTGCACCAGCTCGTCGTCTCAAGTTACAACGCATTGCTAAGACATTTGTGCTAAGCAAATCCGAGGGTCATTCCTCCCGACAAACTGGGAGTGAAGATGACTCTTCTCTGCTTGCGGTTGCACAGGTGGGTTGTGCCTTCCACATGCTCTTCTTGCCAAGTGCGGCACTCTCTGATCGCCTCACGTTGCTGCACACGACGGCTTTTGTTGATCGAAGCCCTGCATTTGTGGTCGGAGTGCACTTCCGTCAGGTCAGCTTCTGGAGCCCACCCCATCCCCTCTAAGCCACATACCCGCTGTCAACAGTGCAGCGAGACTTTACACCTGAAGAATGCGCCACTGCAAGCATGTTTGAGGAATGCCACTTTCAGCATTATCCTGAGAAATGTGTTTAAAGCGGAGATCCTTGAAAAACACTAATTGTATGCCCAAAGCGGGAATTCTCGATTGATATGAAGGTAGAAAGACCCTATTGTAATACGGTACTATATATTAAGGATTGGGTTCGTCTGATAAGGTGTTGTACAAGCTCAAGGGCGTCTCATATGGTGCAAATGATGAAATGGTGCAAAATCAGTTGGAAAAACAAGTATTTCCAAGGTTTTTCTTCTATTTTAATGCGCCCAACATCATGGGCTGGTTTGGTTTAATCGGTAAGCGAGATTATGACGGAGAAGACTCGTGATATTGATTTCTGTGTTTTTGATCCAATAAGCTTGAAGCAGGCGATGTGCTCTGCGCCATTCATTATCCGATCCAAAAGATACGATGCACTATCTATTGGATGGGCTCTTAATTTTGTAATCAACATACTTCAACTGTTTGGCTTAGGTGTCAAGGCACCACCAGGGCAGGAGTGCACTTTGCATGATTGTTGCAAAATATGATTGTATCTGGCCAACAAATCCCAGGGCAGTGCTCGACACATATCAGCAGTTGCCTGGGAAATATTGACCATCATGTATGGATGATGATGATGTTTCCATGTAACCATGTATTGATGATGATTTCCCTTAAATTTAAGGCACGGCATAGTCAGATTTTCTACCTTAATTAACCATACTCAAACAGATACTTTCATTAAACCCAAGTAGAAAATGCCATCATTATTATGCAAAAAGCGCCTTCACCCATTTCTAACCTTGATGCATTATTTTCCGGAAAATTTAAACGTGAATCTATTCGATATACTCTATCTTCCGAGCATGCGGTTGAGTGCATCCGTTGTTGCATTAACTCACCATGAATTCATGAGTGCAAGGTAACGTACGGCTCAACGATATGTTTCCTGCATGTCACCCAAGGCCAATCGCATACTAGAGAAAACCGTTGCAAGGTGTGTGGCTTATCCTTGGACCGATTCATTTTCCTGAGCAGCGGAGTGGAATATTTCCATGACGGACCTGCGGTGCAAAGTTGAGCTCGCAGCTATCCCTCATTTTGGGCTACGATTTGTGTTTGTGGTGGGTTTGCTTTGCACTTGGTTTGGGATGTGTCGAAGCGAATGGTATCTTGCCCTGCCCTGTTCCTGAATGTTTCTCACTCCACTGGGATGATGGTGGACTGGCTTCTTTCGGCATATCGCATGCCGTTCGGCGTGTCGATGGTATCTTGGCACAACCCCGCGCTGTTCTCGCTGAATCTGTATCCAAGTATCCTTTGCGTATGCTAGCTCTCCGTTGCTTGCCTCCCAGTTCTCTTTGCACTCATCCCCTCCCCTCCCACCAGTCTCTCCCCTGGCTCTTTCCCTCTTACCTGAATGATGCCTCCGATTAAAAATTCCCTATGCGGCCTGTGCGAGCGAGGCACCAAAAGCCCCCGGGGTCGGGTAGATTCCATATGTCTGATGTACACAGTCTAGTTCTTGAATGCTTCTCACATCCACTGGGATGATGGAGGGCTAGTGTTTGTCGGCGGACCTCGTGCCACTCAGTCTGTGGTATCTATCAACCAGGGTGGACACAGATGAACTTTGGAGGGCACAGGAATGGGGTCCGGGCATCATGGTTGCTCAATATGGGGATTGCTCCGCGTGTGCCAGTGTGGCCAGCTGAATGGCCTCGTCCTAGAACCCAAGGGACACATTCTATCATGGGCAGATGGGCTCTTGTCGCCAACCTCAGATCCCGGGAGCTGAACACAAGATCAGGGTCCTAATCGGGGGACCTTCTACGACAAGGGCTTGCAGAGGGCCGTGCAAGCAAAACCGCCCATGGAAGTTAGGGTGTCCTTGGCTAGCACTTCCTGCGGCGGTGGTTAATGTGTCGTCACTCCTACACAAACGCTCATTTTCAGCAGTCACTGGTTGTGGCAAACTTGGAACTTGATCGTTGAAAGAGTAAAATTGGTGGATACATAGTTCACGGTGTGGTGAAGACATCCAATCATTGTGCTCTTCATTTGCGATGCCATCACTCAACATTAAGGGGTTAACGGGTCAGATTTTCGACTTTTGTGTAATGATGACTTGGCCTTTGCAGTACCTTGATTTGGTACCATTTCTATCATGTAAGCATGAAAAGTAACAAATATCTCTGAAGTGTGACCACACCAAAGATGTTAGATCGACTATGCGGTGCTCAATTAACTTCGCGTTGAACCATGCCTTCTCACAAGCACCAACTGCTCCCTCGCAAAATTGTAAGCACGCACAAGTTTGCTGAGTTGAAGGACAACTTCACGTGT
Organism: Cymbomonas tetramitiformis; assembly: GCA_001247695.2. NCBI lineage: Eukaryota > Viridiplantae > Chlorophyta > Pyramimonadophyceae > Pyramimonadales > Pyramimonadaceae > Cymbomonas > Cymbomonas tetramitiformis. The sequence continues at coordinate 21,655 of LGRX02013717.1, forward strand.
CAATTGTGTTAACTTTTGAAAGCGGGTCATCGATATTTACTGTTTCAATCAATTTCTATCACTCTCCGAGTCCAATTGTTCCAACATCAAAACTACATCGATGCTTTCCGGCAGGTGTTTGAAATGGCAAGCAGGAAAACATCTCAATTTGGCAATGGTTGCCTTCCATCCTTTATGACTCAAATCAGTGGTTTAGGCAAGTCGCGCGATGATAGTGCTTCTTTTTTGAAAGTGGCGAAAGAAAGCTACAGTAGCTGGATGCCATTTGGCACCTGAGAGCCTTAAAAGTGAAAAAACAAGAGATTTTGGCTTTGAACACAAACCTTTTTGACACAAAGCTTTTTGACTTTGAACACAATACTGCGCAGACCGGCGTCGAGTTTGCTCAGGCAAAACGACTTTGAGGCTCACACGAGCGATGCCCGTGGCACAAACCACCAGGCCTCAACAAGGGCCGTACGATCAAAAATATGTGATCCTATTGCGTTCAGATTACAACTTAGGGTTCAGGCCCGAAACAGGGATTTTAGGGCCCCAAGGGGCTGACCTAGGGCCTAAATTCTAACGTTGCAATAACCTAACGTATAGCTGTGTTGTACATCTCACTTATTCCCACTCAAGCCAATCTTGTGCTAAATGTGTGGAATGTGGCGGTGTTCATGCGCAGGGCGATCTAGTATTGAATGTGGATGGATTTCAGCAAGAGAGCCCCTCGCACTTCCCAAATTTCATTGCATGTGCCCGCCGGTAAGCAATACTTTTTTGCCACACGCACCCGCCACAAAGTGCCATTGGAATTAAAAAATGTTGGGAGATCATACAATCTCGATTCTTAACACGCACTCTGAAAGGGCATGTGTTTGTTCTAAACTGAACTCTAAACTAAACTCGCAAGAAATATTGATCTAACAAATATAGTGCATTCGTATGTTTAGGTTTTCAGATTTCCAAGGTTCTTTGATCTCACACTTTTGGTGTAGCTTTCTTTAGGATAAAACAAGGATTTCCAAGGTTCTTTGATCTCACACTTTTGATGCAGCTTTCTTTAGGATAATGCGAGGATTTCCAAACACACAGTTGAACTTCAAAAGCTATTATCCACGATTTAAACACACGCGTACACATGCGCATGAACGCCTGCAGTTGTCAGGCATGTGCCCATGCGCATCGAGATCGCCACTGGTGGGCTACAAGCACATTTTCACTTCATAATATCATAAACTGGCAAGCAAAGCAGAAATTCCGGTGTTTCTAGTCCACTAGAATTCACGCCTCTGCATTGCAATACTTTCAAGTGGTGCCAAACACTTCCATGTGGCAAGGAAATCATACAAACTAGCTGTGGGTTTTCTTCTGTCCCACTCGGCATGCTTCATTCCCTTCAACTCAAATTCCATCCAACTGTGAGCTCTACAGGTGACGCAAGGCAACCTTTGCCTTGCGTTTGCTAACCAAAAGGTCGCAAACGTATATCCAAATTTTCCTCCAAAAATTCAAATCGGGCGCATGGCTAGAACGGTGGAAGTATGCGTTGATTGATGCCACATTGCCGATGCGCACATGAGCGCAAGCTCGATCAACGCTCGGCAGCATGCGCACACAGAAGCGCTTCTCATATCGGACGCGGTGGCTTGCATGTGTTGGATTACATGGCAACACAGGAACCCGTGCTAGAGACCATTCTCTAGCACACAGACTTTGATTTGATATAAGTCATGCAGCCCAGGAAGAAGCCCCCTCGTGGGTGCCGTGTGCAAATCAATGTCTGCCTTCATATGGCTGATATCCCAGTATCTTCCGCACCAGCCGGATCCACTCAGTAGCAACCAGGGGACCATTGAGGTTTCCCAAGTCACCCGGTACTTTCTAGTAGATCCCCTGCCGGTTCTTCGCCGGACTTCGGCCCAGTGATGTGTGTGCCCGTGCCGAGTCTCGATGCACCACCCAATGCTATGACAGCTCCTGCAGCTGTCCGACTCTGCTCCGTGGAATCAGTCGGCTTCTCTCTAGCGGTTGATGCCATTGCATTTTCTATTGGTCACGCCACTGAGAGCTTAGCCACTGGCATGCTCACGGGCTACTACTGGATGGCCGATGTCTGCTCGCCCGAAGGTTGCAAACGCAAACACCACATCGGCCTCTAGCAAAGCCAACTCCTCCACCAAGCACGTTTGCAACGACAATGCTACCACCCTCGTTATCGTGTCTTGCCAGTAGCTACGCCCACTATGCGTTCCCACCTCTCCCATCTCGATGACAAGCTTCGCCTTGAAGGAGGTCACCCCCTTCACCGCCCGGGAGATAGGCCCTCTCCTTGCCGGACCGGGAAACTTCATATATTTATGGTACTTGTTAATCGCCAATAAGTATGGTTGTAGTGAGCCCGCCTTGATGCCCCCCAACTTTTGCAAAGAGGCGATGTACAACAACACTGTAGCGCTCATCGCTGGTAGCCATGCGCTATGCTCCCTCCGGCACATCAAAATACCCGAGCCTCCACACCTTATGGCCGTAGGTGTCCTTGGTCAAATCCCATTATCAAAGGCCTCTCGTCTCGTCTCCCAAGAAATGGGCATGTTTTACCCTCTGGTCTGGACCTGACGGCAGCACACGGTTGTATCGCCGCCCCGGAGGCACACGCATCGACCATTTGCTTTTAAAACGGCTCTATCGCCAGTGGCAGCTTTAGCTTGCGGCAAGCCGCTCTCATGCGCGTTGAATCATGTCACCATCCCGACTTGCTCGTGAATTCTGAGCCTCTTTTAGGGTGTGAGGTGATGACTCGGCGTTTTGTAGTGTCGTGACTTGCGCTGCTCGGTCCGGCATCGTTATGCTGAATCAAGTTGGAATAGCTCTCCGAGCCAACATTCAGAGCCCATTCAAAACTGTCCTCGGAGTGCGTGCATATGATTTCTGTTTGCCACCCATATTTGGAAGGCGTTTCGTGGAGCACGGCACTGAGGGAGATGGAGGAGGGGAGGCGGAGGAGGAGATCGTAGGCATGCCGCGATCTTGGCTCGCAGCGCAGCGCAGCCGGAGCGCGCGGACCATGCGATACTCCTCATCGCGGATGACGTCGATTTCAAACGTCATGCTGCAGCCACAAACTCGGACGTGGTCATCACGGATGTCAAGCCATGCCACGTGGACAAGGTGGGTCTTGTTGTGCCCTAGCATGCACCGGAAGACATCTCACTCTTTGGTCTGTGAGAGACCGGCTTATGTTGCGCTGCTTCGAGTGCGGCGAGACACTCTGCTCTGCCCGCAGCGTGGCAGCGCGGCGTGGCCCACGTGGCGCACCCGGGCGATTCCACCAATATTCCGAATTTGATGATCGATATGTTTCGCCCGTTTTGAGGACATTTGGTATGGATTTATACGCATTTTCCACTTCTTTGTTTTATCGGAACCCGCGGCATTTTAGCGGTTTCGGAAATGCATCGCTCGCATTGACACATGAGACACAGATGAGCAGCCGAGTGCTGCTTCTATTCATGCAAGAGAGAGCTGACATCCCGGCAAGTAGGAGTCCAAATAGTCATGGAATCAGCTCCGTTCTTTTGTATTTCCCACCTCGCCCGACCCAAAATCTCCGTTCTGCTGATATGGTCTTTGGACTAAAATTGAAGCATTCACAAATTGTCTTTCCAAACACTTAGTCACTGCATGTTAGAGTGATAAAGGCAGCGGTGATGTGCTAGGCAGCGTACCAGGCAACGTACTAGGCAGCGTGCCAGGCAGCGTGGTAGGCAGTGGCAGTTTGCCCTGTCCCATGTAGGTCGAGTGGTGTCAAAACAATGTGAATAGCCAAAATCGACCATCCAATAAATTCTGCCATGATGGACTATGCCCTCAGCAAAATTAGGGGCAACGATGTGACATGCTGTGGCAGGGTGAGGGTGGAAAGAGATTCGGGATGTGAAAAGTCCAGGGCACAGGCAAGATGCACCTTGAAGGAGGCAGGTGCTCTTCGTCGCAGCATCTAGACACGTGGTCTGAGCAGCTGCTGCTTGCATTTGCACCGGACCACCTGGTACTCTCGAGGTGCGTGTGCGATATCCGAGACGAAGAGCTTTATAATCCCGGGGATTCCTCCCGAGAGCCTGCAGCGTATGACTTTATTGTGCGCATACCATCGAAGTGATAGCGGGTGTTCCCTCCCCATTACAATCACTGATTTGACTTTTTGCGGTTTCGTCCGTCTACTTTGAGCTGAGGAGTTGCCGTCGCTAGTATCACATCACTTTCGTGAAGTTCGCCGATGGCTTGTTTCAGTCGACCAACTTGTTTCTTTAGCCTCGCAAGCTCCGTATTTTGTTTGCAATCAGTCATTCGCCACCTGAGGACGCGAGCGAGCATTTGCGTTGTCAGATTGTAGTGCAAACTGTGTGGGTTTTAAGTGGCCCATTTGAGTCAAGTGCCGCGCAGGGTTCCCCAGTACCCTATTGTTGTGCAAAAAGAAAGGGAAAGACTGTATCGGACTCTGCCTAAATGGCAAGACCTCAACTGTAAGACTTATGGGAGCAGACGACAACGAACGCTTAGGGTTTCACCATGCGACCCTGCAGCCCTACAACCAACGTTTAGATTGTGAGAATTTCAGTGAACACTTGTTGCTTGCTGGCCTGCAGGAGTGGATTTTCAGCGACGGCAGCATCCCTGGGAATGGCCTCAAGCACGCAACGAACGTTAGGGTATAATTGTGGTCAGTGCATTCCAGGTGTGTTGCTGCTATGATGGTTTGTGCACCCCTCTTCTGATCTCTATCCCTCAAAATGGAATGTCGAGCTTCGCAGAATTGCTCCATTTTCTCTTTTTCGCTGTCGCCAAACACGTGTCAACTTTTGCAGACTTTGGTGCAGCATTTACTGATCTTAGTCGGGTGAGTGTCAAATCGTGCATCTTGTGTGGGTTGAACCCCATGGATGCAGATGTTTCCAAAGCTTACAAATGCGTCAGCTAAGGAAGAAGCTCGGACGAATTTCCAATTTAGTCTTCTTAGACTCAGTGGATTCATGTGTGGTGATGTTCAGGAGGATACTCGTGTGTAGATGAAACAAGCAGCTCTTTCAGGTCATATTTTAATGTATGACGAAGACACGCCTCTACTAGGCCAACGCAGTAGACGAGTGTGGCGCAAAGATGATGTCAATGTCACGAATGGGTATATTTCCCCTTGCAAAGCATAGGTATGGAAATTGAATCCTTGAGAACGATGACACGGTCTCTTGATCTGCGAAACAAGTGCAGTCGTGCATACACATATACTTCCTCAAGCCATATGAAGAAAGTGCCGTTAGTATTGTTCTATAGAAATCGCACTCGAAGCTTGACTTGATGCCAAATGTGTTTCCTCCCTCGTTACTTGGCTAGTTTGGGCAAGACTTGGAGCAGATTAGACCCTGTATAGCAATAATGTGAACACTTCCCAAGTTGGTGTGCACTAAATTTCCTCAATAACACTCGTCGAAAGGGATGTCTGTGTTTGTGTGATATGTTTGTATTCCCACTGCCTGTGCTCAAGCACCAACATGAAACGTTTCCATATATAACGGACCTGCAGTGCAAAGCTGGAGGAGCTCCCAGCTATACCCCACACTTTGTTTGTTTCAACTCGGGTGTGTGTGTGCGCGCGCGATGATGGTGGGCTGGCTTTTGTCGGCTGACCTCATGCCATTCAGTGTGTGCGCGCGATATCATGTCGCAGGCTCACCCTGTTCCTGAATGTGTTGCACAGCCACTGGAATGGTGGTGCACTGGCTTTTGTCGGCGGGCCTCGTGGCGTTCGGTGGGTGGCATCTTGTCACAGCCCCACCCTGCCGTGCTCCTGAATGATTTTCGCATCCACTGGAGTGATGGTGTTGGGCTATTGGTTTTTGTCGACGGGCCTCATACCAGTCAGCATAGGTTCATATCCTTGGACTGCTGGTTTCTTTGGCACCGTATAATCATTGAAGAATGTCGGCTGCACTATGTTGTATACCCGCACCTGGGATCATAGGAGATTATTCAGCAACACAAGTTATGTTGACTTATAAAGGACAGTCAGAATGTATTGTAAAGTCGAGAGGGGCTGTGCCATTTTTTTAAACAAAAGCTGATACCATAACAAATGGCATCAATGTTAGAAAAATACAATACTTTGCAATATGTACTTTGAATACCATACTTTGCAATATCGCCGAAATGCACTACCGTATCACCGATATTGTCGATACCGATTATATAAAATCGTAATTGATACGTACGACCCTTTTTGATACCTACGACCCTTTATAGCGGGTTGCGCGGGTACCGCTTCACTACTAGTTCAACGTCACTAGCCGGGTTGCTAACAAATCCGTCTCTTGCATTTACATATGCCATTTGCACGACTCAGATAGTGTGGGGAATATACTCATACTGTTTATGCTTTTGCATATAGTGCGGCTTTTGGGTGGGACCAATGCGCGCTTTTCGCATTGGGTTTTGGAAACTACAAACACAAACGTGCAGATGACCCGAGAATCGCTATTAATGCCACATTCAAACTCCGGTGGACATTTTGGAATATCAGGAACACACACGACGTTTTAAGACCCTAACACCCCTGATTGGTACAGCGACATTTAATGGGCATGAGGGCATATGAAATATCAATGCTCCATCATTCTAAATGTCGAGTACACGTGACAATCCGCCGTGGGCATTCTTCAAATGACCCCATTACTTTCCGGGCAGTTTGCAGTATTCGGCATATTTCAGTCTTGGAAGTGGACATGTGTTGTTCTTAATGAAGTATGAAAAGTCATGGTACCATCCTATATCCATTGGATTGAGGTAGAGGTGACTTGTTTACTAAGATTGATAGATGGCCAGGGCAAATGTAACCAACCCAATGTAATACTGAACTCTGATTTGGATGCACCTGAGCAGGACACCATTTATTTATGTTCAGAATACGCACGTAGGGTACAGCCCCTCCAAGGCAATATGTCGATTCCGTGGTCGACAACAGACACCTATTCGTTTGCACACAGTTTTCGTGAAAAGGAATTTAATCTTTCCAAGGGGACGCCCATTTCTCTAATTGTTTCGACCAAGGTTTTACTCCCACAATAAGTTATAGGCGATATTCATGAAGTCAATCAGTTTGCATTTAGCAGGCTCGACCAAAAAAGGTTGCCAGTATTTTTTCAGTAAAATATGAGTTATAGCTGGTGTCGAAGAACTTTTCTAGAAAGCTGTTTAGAGTTGGAAGTTCATCCGTTTATCTTTCTACGCTGAGCGGTATTTGAAGATTTCGGGCACACAGATGACACCGGGCTTGCCAGGTTTGGCATCTGATGCTTCGGTTGCCCGGTCTCACAGCAGAAACTTCTTCAGTTTGGCTGCAACATCTTTACTTGGCAGCTGCCTATGTATGACCATGCTCTCACGTGATTGTAAGCTCTTTCAGCTTATCGGCTTGCTTGCAGGACTTCGGTAAACAAAGTCTTGACCTCAATAATCATCTTTGCCAGTCGCGAGGTCTTGACAACGAACATAAAATAGTGGCACACCCACAAGACATGCCGAAGTGGGTTTCAGCAGCTACCATACGTATAAAGCGTCGTCTCCGTGGCCAGTCTTGACAACTAGTTCAGTCATGGCAGTGTTGAAGCCTGAGGGTCCACAGAGACAGACCAGCTGGCATGTTTCGGTTGCCATATGGCAGTCCACAAAGCTTTGTTGAATGTAGCCTCGCTGTTCATTTTCTCCCTGACCCCAGGCGTCGTTCGTTGGGTTACTGAGAAAGTATTGAATTTGAAGGCGACTGGGGTATGCAAGCTGCAGGTCGTCTAAAACTGGCTTCAGAAGGATGTCCTCTTCTTTTCGATTTTGATAGAAGAGCACAAACTTGGTTTCGTCTCCGTCTTGGCACTCACCGTCAAGCACGCATCGAATCACTTGCAAACAAGGCGTAATCCCAGTTCCTCCAGCTATAAGCCCGATAGTTTTGTACATGTTTGGCGCATATTTGAATCTTCCGATCGGTCCACGAACCTCCAAGGTATCCCCAACCTTCAAGCCGCATAGGTGTGTGCTCATTTTACCTAACTCGTAGCCTTTAACCATCAGTTCAAAGTAGCCTTGTTCGCTTGGCTTTGAGGTTGGTGTATACGAACGCATCACTTTCATATCCTCTATCTGGGCTCGAACACTCACATGTCTACCTAAGGGAAGTCCCAACCCGAATCCGCCAGGAATTTCAAAGCGAAGAAGTTTTGTGTTGTGGCTGACCTGCTCGGATCTGATAATTTTGAAAGGCTGAAACTTTGCAGCGCTCAGAACTTTGGTATCCTTCGCTGAGAGCGAGGCTGACTGCTCTCGCTTCAGCCCCACCGATACGTCGCCCGTATCGCCTCGACGCAAACCTTTAAAGAACCACAGGGCAATGAGGGTAGCCCCTAAGACTGTAAATGCATACACGGCCTCCGGGCTACCACCAAACCACCAAACCAAACGCTGTACAACAAGGTCTTGCATTCTTCCTCGGGCGCGTATCTTTTGCTGACTCTTTCTGCAAAATTATCGTATTCCCATTCTATAGATAAAAACCCTTACTGATCCTATTCGTTGTGGAAAGTTGTCATTTGTCGACTCTCGATTGTTAGATGTTAGTACTGTTATTGTTGACTGTAATAACAGGTCTGCCGTGCGTTGCAAACCACAAAGCGTTCCCGTTCCGGCAGTCCGACGCGAGCGCGAGTGACCAGTGGAGTGAGTTAAGACCTCTGAGTATCTAAGTGACACGCGAGACGCGACGAATCGCTCGTGCTCGGTTTGACGAACCGTTGATGAAACGGCTTATTTTCTTCTCGATGATTGGAGGCGGGCCTCAAATCTTTTATGCAGGATTGCACACGTCAGTTCGGTATGAAATGAAGCTGTTGCCAACTGGGGCAGTTACGAGTTAGGGGTGCCACGTCTGCAAACCCGGGGTCATACGCAAGAACCCGGTTGTCCACCGAGGTGTCAATTTGGGATATCTGGGGGCATCCTACCCCCTCTGAAGGTTACCCCCCTTGGTAATTATGAAGCAATAGCGTTACTTGCGCTTCGAATAAACCCTATTAAGGGCTTATATACCCCATGCAGGATGCAGCCCTGGTTATAGTCCCCCGTGTACGAAAAATGCGACACACGAACACACTTTTTGCCCTTAGGTGACCCCGAAATTGGACTTTTAGGGTCCACGAACCGCAGAATGCGCGTGGCCGCATAAAACTTTTTTTTCGCATTAGGTTTGGTCAAAATATTCCCGCGTAGTATGTCCCATTTACCCATGCTTAGAGGGGGGTCACAACCCCTCACCCAAACTCCGTAGATTCGCTCCAAGTCGTATCCCATACTCGTTGGAGTTACGACGACGACGAAGCTGCTATCCCTACGCTGCATGAGATATAGCGGATATACGCTAGCGTGTGAGTGTGTATCGTGTCGGTACCATATGCATGTCGTATCGATGCGCACACCAAGGCACAATATCGGTAAATATATATATATGTATCGAAACATTTTGATGTTAATATTAAAAATCGGTGTCGACAGATACCGATATGAGCTATCGAGTTGCCGCCGACATATCGTATTGATATGATCTAATGAGTTGTCGACATATATTGATATGTCCTACGGAGTTGTCGACAGATATTGATATGTCCTACCAAGTTGTCGACTGATATTGATATTCATAGGTTCTAACCGATATTGATATATATCACCGATACGATCGATATATTAGCGGTGGATTCAACCTACTATTATATATATTACACTACTATTTACATACCGCGGGCGGAGTACAATGAGGGAAAGTGTATATATATATATACGTTGTATAGTTGCGGTATATATATATATATATACGCAGGCAAAGAAAGCCGTCCAGCGGCAGTCAAGGATTTCACAGTAAAAAAGATGAGATAATAAAATAACTTGGTTGTTTCATTAGCGGGGAACTGCAGAATGACATATGCTGATGTGGCACTTCGGGGCGAGGGGTGAAACAGGAGATACTCTCCCCCACATTACGGGGGTTGAAAGGCATTGTCTCCATGAGACCATGACACCACCTCACCCCGAAGGTGTGAGGTGCCATGATCAGCAATCACAAACAGGGAAACCCTAATCGAACACGTGCACAAGATTCAAGGGGCCTTTTTCAGCCCAGCTAGTATGGCTCCGCCGGCGCTAATCCTGCAACGCGTGCTCTAGGCGTCGAGGGGCTTACACCCATGCATGTGCCGTGGGGATCACTACTCCCACGGGGCAGGCTGCTAAATTTGTCAAGCAGACTTCAAGGCGGCGGCGGCGCTCTCGATGAAAAAAAGAAGCCAAGTGCCGCTGAAGTGAACAATTGTTCAACCAATGCCAAAGCGGGGCCAAAGACCAAAGCCGTCCAGCACCACCGAAACGAATGAGTCGCGGTAGGGGGCGAAGGTGAAAAATGCGGTGAGTGCGCGCGATGTACGCCTTGCACTCCGCAAACGCGATTAAGAAGGCGTCGAGGTGGGTGCGAGCACTGGTGAGAACACCACCAGATGGCAACCAAGGGATGCGCCGGGTGGAGGTGCAGAATGCGTAGTGTCGAGCCCGCAGAGGTTAACGTCCTCGCATTCGTCGATGGCGAAAACGTGTCGGAGTCGTGCTTGGTGCTTGGTGCACACGCACCACCAGACACCACCATATCGTAGCCAGGGGTAAGCTCTTCGTTGTCGTCGAATCAACTGCAGCGCGGAGGCAACTGCATAAATGCGCGAACGCTGACGACACGAAGCCATGTAAAATTTGGAGCCCAATACTTAGGGTTCCCAAGCGAAAACATAACTTTCGCTAAAAATTAACAAATCGAACGATGGAAAAGTCAATTTGGGGTAGATTCCCGCGTGGAAGACGGTGGTGACGTCAAAACCGTCGTGCGATAAGCCAATTTTGCTGCAGTTGAGGTGCTGCTGGCCAGAGCGTAAAGCGCAATAGATGGGGACGACGTAGTCGAGAATGATGACGAGAAACGTGCGTTGCGCACGAATGAGAGGGAGCGTTACGTTCAAAGAAAAAGGAGCCGGTGCTGGAAGTGACGCCCCGACTGGCATTCATATAGTTAGGGTGTATGACTGTCACCGGTCCCGGAACCCTAGACCCCGAACATATAACGGGAAGACTGATCATTCTCACCTTTTATCTATTCTGATCATCTGACTCACCGAATATACAATCCAGATGATATATTCAGCAGCCGGTGCCGTTGCAGCACGTACGAGAAAATAGCGGTGAGATGCGCTCGACCGGGTAGAGTGGCGTTCCGCCACGGAATACCGCGTTCCGCGGGATCAAAATGAAAGCGAAAGAGCGTAAGCAACCACCAGTCAATGGTAACCCATAACCTGAGGGAAAGTGTAATATATATATATATATATAGTTGCGGTATATATATATATGATAATATAACTTATATATATCCCAGTCCCCGAACGAACGAAGCTGGACAGCGGAGGTCCCGGAGGTTACAACAAACTAAGATGAGATAATAAACTACTTAGGTTGTTTTATTATCGCAGAGCGAAACGAACACACGGACAGGCAAGATGCAAGTGACACCACAGCGCGATGGGTGAGAGACACAGGAAGAGACAACCACCCCCAATTCATGGGGGGCCAAAAGTCTGTCTCCCCGCGAGATTTTCGTTTTGACTATACTTGATCACTTTTTGTCGCGGACTTCTTGCGCAACGTGTTTATCGACTTCCGCATCTCTACATTTGGGATGTCACAGTTACGGACGTTTTGACTGCATTTGCCATTACCATTTCCGCGAGTTCCTCCTCTCCGCGCCATCGCCACCTTACCCCGACGCACCCACCTATAGGATTTTCACCATGAGTGTTTCTTCGCACGCTACAACACCCCCCATGGGGGCTCACAACCGAATCCGGCTCGACACAATTTTTTCCCGAGACGTGGGAATGCGCTATCGGCCGACGCCTGCATCTCCGGCAGCAGCTTTGACGGCCCCTGAGCGGACACGTTCCGTGGCCGTTCAGAATTCTTCATGGGACGTGGATTTGATCACGAGGGCATCCCGTGACGCTCTAGGCACCAAGGATGCATCATTCCGAGGTGACGAATAAGACCGGAACGTACCGTGGACATCGTTGGTGACATCTTTACAGTCGGCATTTGAGCTGAAGGACACCGCCAACGACACCCTCTTCGACTTGGTGGATGCCACCAAGGAGGTCAACGCCGTCTACAATGCCATTCTTTTCACGACGTTGACATCTTTGACGAAGCCACATTCACCCGCCAGACGTTGGGTGGACGCTTCTGGACGCGCTTCCCCGCGAGGTGGGAAGCGGGCCTTGCTGGAAGTTACGAAGCGGCTCCTTCCTCGTGTTCTCCGACCCCTTGGGAACTACGAGGAGCTTTGTGCCATCTACTTCGACTCCAAGCTCGACCCCGATCCGCTGATTCAAGACTTCGATGCCTGCCTTAACGGCTATCCGCAACTCGCCCTCTGGTCCGCTCGACGACATGATGGCCAAGAAGCAACTCCTCGCGTCCATCGACCCCATCATGTACGACAAGGTCGCCACTCCGCTTCGGCTCGACGTGGACTTGGACAAGGTCGACCTCGAGGACATCTACGCCCACATCCTCGAGATTTGGGAGAGCGAGAATAGTTCTGGACGCGTGAAGCTTCTGGACTCTCGGACCCGCTGACCCCGGCGACAGCTTCAATCTGGACTCTGGTTTGACTTCTTCAATCTGCACTTTTGGAATGACAACAACAACTTTTACAGTGAACTCTGCTTTGTGGACCACTTGCAAAGTGGCTAGAGTTGTTTTGATGTTAGCTAGTAGCTTGCTAGATAAGTATCGGGCCAAGATGCCTTCTAGTGTGCACAACTCGCTAGAGATTTGGGACCGCCCTGGCCAAGAGCACAGGCCCCCTCTAGAAATTGTTTCCACCGCTTGAGCTGGTGTATTTTCAGACTGCAACAACCCTGCTCCACCCTAACTTTTCCTCCGTAATAGTCCAGGGTGGTGTGCTGGATGTGACGCACCGTGTGTCACTTCCTGTTATCTGTACTAGTACTCGGTACAGTAGGAACAGTACGGATGTCACAGGTTTAGGGTTTCCGGCATAAAGCCGAGACTATCTTATGTTTATTTACACTTATGCAAACACCGAAAGTGAAAGCATTCTGACCGTAACTCAATATATAGTTGTAGCTATATATCTCACACACATCTTGCTCTGAGTGACGTGTCATTTTGTCGTGTGTCACCGCTCCGACCGACTGACCGACCGACCGACATAAGAACCCAAGTATTTTATTATCGGATGTCTTCGTCTGCTGTGATGGAGGAAGTGATATTGCTAACCACTAGAGCTATGGCGACTAGGGCGTCCTCAATATCATAGCGGACACCGGGAGTCGAACCCCTGGTGCCCCGGTGGTATAGGTTGGAAACAACCGTCTAGACCATCTAGCGACCAACCATTTGCAGGGACTGTAACGTGGCCCAAAGAACTTACATTGATGGGATACCTTCCGAAGCACTTTGGACAGGTTCTTAGCACCATAGGGGTTCACCAGAGAAGACTGAAGCCTCTCCTCAAGAAGCTTTCCAGACTGTGCAGATACCACACCCGCATTAGACGTGACGCCTTCCTTAATGGTCATGCTAGGGTCGAGATCCATGACCCTTTCAGAACCACTCGTAGCCGAATTACGGGTACCACTGAAGAAGAAGCTGTTGAAAGAGCAAAACATGTTTTTCTCCTGACCTCCCTTGAATGACTATCATTTCCACCCTTTCTCCTCTCTTCATTCAGGTGAACACTTTATTAACACTCCCCCCTCTCTTAGGTAGGAGGGTCCCCCTCCTACCTTAGCCCCTCCACCCCACACTCCGCTCCCTCCGCCCCCGCCTTCCCGACCCCCACCACCGTTCTTCCTCCGCCTCGCTTCCGCCCTCTTTTTCCACCACAGATGCGCCTCGCTCCACTTCCACCTCCTCTGCGCTTCTCCGCCGGCACCTTTTTAGCGCTCTGCGTAGTTTTGTCATGCCGCGGTTTCCTAGGTTGATCCGACCTAGATGAGCCCTTCGGGGCGCGCTATGAGGATGATTTCTGTCAGGGTCATGACCGATGACATATGTGTCATACATGTCATACGTGTCATACCTGTCAGACATGTCATACCATGTCATGTCATATATTATTATGATAGTCGGTCGTGTCATATATTATTATGACAGTCGACAGTATGGTCGATCATGACTGTACATGTCGAGTCGCGTCATATATTAATATGACAGTCGTCAGTACGGTCGACGATGACTGTACATGTCGCCAGATGATAATGTCATATCATCAGGCATCCCTGTCATCGAGAGTTCGTATGTCGAACTCGAAGATGGCAAAGCAAAGATACATCTTGAATACAAACAAGAACCATCTTGGCTTTCAGCATGCGCGGAACTCGCATGCGCAGCATGAACGAACTAGTCGTTATTACCATGCTGGTCGTTCAACCTACGTCTCGGGTTCACAACCCAATGGCGGTACCATCTAAGATGATGGGAGACGTATGGTACAAAAGTGAGGAAGCGTTGTGCTTCAGCAGATCTTCTTACAGAGACTGCACTCACAAACCCGCTCATCCGTACACTTGCATTGCTGTCCAACTTTGCAGTGTTTATTTGTATACTGATAATATATTCACGGCGCCTGTTTAACTCGCCGTATCAGATGGTATTCTAAAAGAAAATCGTCAAGGCACGATACTCGAGAACTCAAGTGGGTGCAGCGATAGACGTAGCATATTTCATATTGTTCGCAGGTTTGCAGGTGGGCGCATAAGCGACAGCGCTCGCAGTAATATTGAATATCTGCAGCTCGAATAATATACGCTCGCATATCGACAGCGCAGAGATTGCGCGAGGAGATTTTTCGCAGCGCACACGCAGAAACAGCTGATCGCACATATACGCGATAAGGTGTGCACATAGCATACATCGGCGCAGCAATGAAACGTATTCGCATAAATGGTTCGCAAATGTATGCATGTTCGCAGATGCGATAAATCAGCGGCGAAATCGTTTTCGCGCGGAAAATCATCAGCGCAGTATCACGATTTTCATAATTGCACTAAATTGCTTTTTGTACGGTTTCATACATGTTGATGCGCGATGGTCACTAATTTGCAGATGGCAGCATGCGCGATGGTCGCATATTTTTACAGAAGTGAATCGCAGCATGCGCGCGCTTGTATGAATCACGTTCGAAAATTGTCCAGAATGATATATTACATAGTGGTCATCGACGGAATTTTGATCCGTATACATGTCAGCGCTCGTATAATGCGCTGATTAATGGCGACGACAATACATGCTTTTCATCAGCAGCGCGCCCTTTTGCATAAGTTATTTGCAGCGTGCTATGAAAGATTTCAATTTGCGATGATGATGATGTCGAGATGTTGCTAAGATCAACTGCACAAATATTCTTAATCATCAGCATTCATGCTCATCAGAAATATAATAATGTGTGCACAATATGTGAGTGTGGACCATTGTCTAAGTTGGGCACATCATTGTCTAAGTTGGGCACAACATTGTCTAAGTTGGGCACAACATTGTCTAAGTTGGGCACACCATTGTCTAAGTCGGGCACACCATTGTCTAAGTTGGGCACACCATTCACTTGCAGCAATCACCAACATGCAGTACATGCATTATTATACCATGTATACATTTTATGCTGAGTGATTGCAACATTGTGCATGCATTAATAATACAGCTTGATCACGATACCAGCTGTAGTGTATATATATCAGTTTGATCACGTTAGCAACTGGTATACTAGCATCATGCTGTGATACATGAACATTGCATAAGCATATTGCAGTGAATGCTAGTCTATATTCGAATCCATGTAGCAAAGGGTGCCTGAAAGTAGTCTTAACACCATAATTAGTTTGTCATGTCCTGGTGGAGCCGAGATGCTCTCCAGATCACATGTACATTCTATGGTGGATTACTGGATGGAATGCTCACCTGAGCTTCATGTAAAATCTATCCAGCAACTCATTTTGTAATGAGATTAGCATGAAATTACAATGATCCCTAAACTTGATATATCATGTTAGATGTAATCAGTACATGGTATGCTGACTGTCTTGCATGATAAATTGTCTAGGATATTGTGATACCCAGAACATATCCTGCAAAGTGTGTACAAGTAAACACACACACACACTGGCATAAGTACTAATCAGCAGTACTACACACTGCACATACACTAGCATTCATTATACATGTTGAGATTCACTGACTCAGAGTGAATAGATCAACTATATTCTATATGGTAATATGGATACCACTTTCCAAACACATGTGCGTGGAAAGTGTCAATGATGGCGATACATAAGGGAACAGGATAAGACAACATGCTGTAGGGCTGGATGGAGTTATCTCCAGACCCGAAGGCAAAATACTGCACCCATAAAACAGCTGGTAATTGTTGGGTGCAGTCCACTCGTCTCATCCCACATATCATCGCTGGAGCAACTACAACAACTACGTTGCATATTGACAGTTGAATCAGACTTGATCAGATCAATTGCATGCAACACACAGATCAGTATTTACATGATATCTGACAATAGTGTTAAGGACAAAACACACATATAAATGTGCTGTGTCAAGCGTGTTGTGATTATATCCAGCAAAGTCCAGATTTGTTCTAAATAAGATATATCACTTTGATAAATCTTAAGAGCACAGACCTATGCTCAGAACAAATCATAGGTTGACAAATATCACTGAAGTGGATGTTCCTGAATGGATGTTCCCACTTAAGTTGATAAATCTATTCATAATCAGAAAAGTACATTTGCTGTGCATGGGTTTGAATCAGTAAA
>LGRX02013718.1:0-24599 GCA_001247695.2 Cymbomonas tetramitiformis
AGTGAAATTGGGCTTGAAATCACGATGAGAATGAGTACCAGATGTCCGGGGTATGACGGTATGACAGTATGACACTATGACACTATAGTAGTATGACAGTACTGTGGGGGGTGTCATCGTGGCACTCAGTCAGGCCCTCGAAGAATGGTCAGATTCGCATCGGGGTCGGAAAGACAATGAAATCGAATATCAGATGTCAGGGCTATGACAGTATGACACTATGACACTATGACAGTATGACAGTACAGTAGTATGACAGTACTGTGTGGCAGTCATCGTGTCAGTCTGTCGACGTAACATCTGAATCGAGAATGATGAATCGGAATTAGAAATGAGATCGAATCGGGAATTGAACGTTGAGCCGTAGTGTGTCATCGGCTGCCGGGTGGTTGACCCTGCAACCTGAGTGACGAGTGAATAAGTAGAGCACTTGAGAAGTGTTTAGCCTTCAAAACTCGGAACCGAATTATCGTTTGTACCTCAATCTGGCCCTGATCCAGTATATTATAAAATCCGAATTGTGTACCTTTGCACGTTCAATCAAAAACATTATTCCGAGCATCTGTCGTACTGTAATGGGAATCACAAATCCAGTCGACTCGAGGGAAAAGATGCCGAGACCGGGTTCGAGCCCGAGACCTCACTGTCACTAGTCGTGCGCTCTATCCACTGAGCTATATCGGCTTATTGATGACGATGAGAGATGGTGGTGGCGTACTATGGTGTGAGCGACGGATATGTGATCCCCAGACTGTGGCACGTAGGCGGCGAAGAGTGAAACACGAAGGATACAACTTTTTCCCCCAATCTGCCGTTGCGGTGCGCTCTCTGTTGGGGCATCGCGCGGCTATGGGCGGCGCGACTGTTGGAGGCGTGCGGCCTGTGCGGCACGATTGTATCCTTCATGACACAACCTCACTCTGAAGTGTCTACGTGGCACAACCACAACCAGCTGCCGGCGTCACACCTGCGCAGTGGAAGCGTGGTGGTTGTGCCACGTAGACACTTCAGAGTGAGGTTGTGTCATGAAGGATACAATCGTGCCGCACAGGCCGCACGCCCCCAACAGTCGCGCCGCCCATAGCCGCGCGATGCCCCAACAGAGAGCGCACCGCAACGGCAGATTGGGGGGAAAAGTTGTATCCTTCGTGTTTCACTCTTCGCCGCCTACGTGCCACAGTCTGGGGATCCGTCCGTCGCTCACACCATAGTACGCCACCACCATCTCTCATCGTCATCAATAAGCCGATATAGCTCAGTGGATAGAGCGCACGACTAGTGACAGTGAGGTCTCGGGCTCGAACCCGGTCTCGGCATCTTTTCCCTCGAGTCGACTGGATTTGTGATTCCCATTAGGTTTGGGCTGCACCACTTGAAGCGGTGGTCTCTTTTTTTTCGGTCCTTACTCTCGTCATCGCATCTCCAGCGACGTCGCGTCTCCAGCGACCGCATCTCCAGCGAACCCTTGTTTGCATCTCCAGCAACGCCCCGCTGTTACCGTAAGATTACGGCTACGGGAATCATCTGGGCGTGCCGTATCACGCCACTTTCGGCTTCATTAGCATCTCCAGCTACGAGACCGACTACAATCTATTCGCGGTTGTGCCTCTCCGAACAGCAGCACCCCTTCTGCACGAATATTGGCTTACCGCACGGTATTTTTGACGTCACCAGCGTGTTCCTTGTCAAAAATCACCTCAATTTGACTTCCCCATCACTGGAAGTTATCAATTTTGCGGAAAGTTACGGTTTCGCCTTCGCACCCTATCTTTGCTTCACATAATTTTGCAGTCTGCAGCTTGCATCTCCAGCGAGCGCCCTTCTGCTACCGCCGGTGTGCGCCAGCGGGTCGACATTTCGGCGTGACGTATCTCGCCACTGTTGGCCTCACGACACCTCCATCTACGACTACGACGACATCATCTTCTAAGCCTTCGCCTTCCTGGACAGCAGCACCGCTTCTGCCGGAATATCGGCTTACCGCACGACTTTTTTGACGTCACCGGCGTCTTCCTCGTCAAAATTCACCCCAATTTGACTTTTCCATCGCTGGAAATTGTCAATTTTACGAGAAGTTGTTGTTTTTCACTTGGAACCCTATCTTGCCTTCGCAGAATTCTGCAGTCTGCAGTGGGACTATGTCCAATGAGCGACAACGTGCGCGCATGGCCGCTGTTCAGGCTGCCCTAGGGACTGTTCGGGTACATCGACGAAATTCTACAACTGGATATAGTGTGGTGGTGTTTGGTGGTGCTCATGCACCAAACGCCAAACTCAAGTCCATCGCTTTCGCCATCGTCAACCAGAGCTTTGACTTCTACGAGCTCGCCCCGCGGCATCCTCAGCTTTGCCCTCCACCTTGCGCGCCTCTTGGCCGCTGTCTGGTGGTGGCGTGTGGTGGTGCTGCTGCACCCATCGCGTCCATTCTCCTTTCTGCTTTCGCCATCATGTGCGGGGAGGATCCACACCGCGTTTTTTACCTCACGTCCATTGCCACGCCCGCTCTGGTCGTGCCAGGCCTCGTTGGGTCGTGGCACCGCAGGGGTATCGGTTAAAAAAAAATGAGAGCAAAAGAATGAACAACCCTAGAAATTGTCCGATCGTGTGATGTGCCTGCTAGATTCTAAGATGACGCCGGCAGGGCCATTCTAGTCGGGTTGAAAAAGGCCCCTTAGATCCGAACAGTCTTGCAGGCCCGCGTAACACTTGCATTTGGTCACCTCACACCTACGGGGTGAGGTGGTGTCACGGGGGATGCAACTTTCACCCCCTGTATAAGGGTGACTGTTGCCCCCCTTCTGCTGTCACCCCTCACTGTGCTGTGACTCTCTGCTGTGTCACTTGCTGCAGCATCACCAACCGCTAGGAATATTAAAACACTATATCTGTATTCTAATATTCACTTGAGTATGTATCTGAAACCCTGAGCTCACGGCTTCAGCTTTCTTCTCTGTGAAAGCTTATAATATATTACAGCAGTATATATTTTAGCTTTCCCGTCATACTGCCCACTGGCACAATTGGTATCAATAAGCGTTACTTGCACGTCTCCGCGCGTTCAACCACGGCGTTACCGTAACTTTCGTTATACTGCGGGGGGACACCTATGCTTTTGGGAAACTTTGCGCAACTTTTACGTCAGAAAAGCCATTTTTTTTCAAAGAAGGAATCCATATACTGCTCCCAAAAGTCACTAAACATTAGTATAACGTTCCCTTAACAGTGGGGGCTCAACCAGGCTCAGAAAAGTCAAGATTGGTTTTCCGATCTTAAACTCCAAGTCTGCCCCAGGCTACAAACGACCGTCAGGGAGCACCCTAAAGGGTTTCCCCGGTCTACAGTAGCCAGGAAAACCTCATAACTCACTTCCCAGAGCCTTAAAAAGGCGAAAAACAGCCAAAAACAGCCCAAAATAGCCGTTTTAGCCCGTTTTCAGCCAACCCCAACACCTTCCCCAGCAGCCCCCACCACCAAAAGCCCCTTCCCCAGACCCCATAGGACAGCCCATAACCCCCCAATACCGCCCTCACGGCCATCGGTAGTGGGGAAAGCCCCTCCAAATAGCGCTTTCAGCAGCCTTTGGACAGCTCCTCTGGCACTTTCTGGTACCCTCCAGCAGCACTTTGGCTGGAGTATTTTGGGACATACGGAGCACAGCTATCTTTTGGGCTTACTGAGCCCCTTGGTTGGACCTGACATACCTCCTTTCGCAGTTGCTTGACTCCTGCCCGCGCACCTTAGCACTTGAAAATCGTGTCGCGGAGCCTTGGCGAAATTTTGAATTCGCTGGTGCATGTCAGTTCCCCCACAGGGATACAGGAAAGCGTGGTGGAAACAGGGCCCACCGAAGTGGCTACTCTATCCAGACCCCACCTTCCCACCTGCTGGAGCTTTCGACGACTCTCCATAGGGTCCTCTTCCTCCCTCGCCCTCCTCTTCTGACGACGAAGTGGAGGACAGCAGCTGAGCGCCTGGATACCGTCACTCTGGCTATTCCACCAGCACACTACGACCGCGAGTGGCATCAGCAGGGGAACTACTTCTTCCACTACGCGGCCACTCAAGTTCTAGCAATCTATCCCGCGCTTCCTGGTGCATTTCCAATAGCCGTGATCGACGGCGTTCCTCCATCTCCAGATATTAGCCCCCCTCCTTCTCCTCCTCCTTCGCCCCCAGAAAGCGACACCGAAGAGTAAATAAAAGGCGAGCAGACTCCACCATCTGCTCACCTGTGGCTTTTGCCACACCCAGCTCTCGATTTGATCAGCTCAACAGTTAGCATGTCGCAGCACACATCAGAGTCGCTTTCCAACATGGGAGTCAGTGCAGAGCCGCTACGCCCCCCATTATTTTCACCCCTCACCTTTCCGTCCCCCACCGCATACGCTTCCACTTTCCCCTTCCCACTCCCGGGCACCACCATGCCCTATACCGCAGTACCACGCCCATACACCCTACCCGATGGTTCCCCTGCACAAGCTGTATGGAATGGCTCCAGCTGGGTACTCCCCCAATCAGCGCCCATTGCTGGGGGAGTGTCCCCGGTACCATTTACATTGGGGACTCATCACCCCATGGGCTCGTACCCCACGCCGTATCAACAGCATCTGCAACAACAGCAGCAATGGCTTGCGTACCAGCAACAGTGGCCACAGCAGCAACAACCGCTGGAACCAATGCAGCAGCAGCTACAGCAGCAGCAGTTCCAGCAGCAGCAGTTACAGCAGCAGCAACAGCAGCAGCGGCAGCAACAACAGCAGCAGCAGCAGCAGCAGCAGCAGCCACAGCCGCAACAGCTGGTACCTACCACTTCAATGCTGTATGACCCTACGGCGGACCCCTCACTGCAGCCGCCCTTCATTAGCATTGGCGCCGCGATTCTTCTAGACCCCCTACAGGCGCCCTCTGATGGCGGGTTCCGACAGGGCGCTCCGAGCGGGGCCTCACTTTTGGTGCGCCACCTTCCAGCGGTGACAGCTGACCCAGAGGCCCGCAGGCGCCGACGCTCCCGAAGGGAGTCCTCGGGCCCGGCAACGCATGGCAGGCACATCCCGAGCCTGAGCCGCTCGCCAGAGCACTCCGACCCCGAGTCCGGAACGGACGCCAGCCGCACCAGTACGGGGTCCAGGGGGAGCCGGGGCACACTTGCGCGGGCAGAGCGCAGGCGGAGAGCTGCTCGCAGATCCGGGTCTGATTCGGACGCAAGCAACCGAAGTGAGCATATCCGCAGGGAGGTCCTTGCGGCAGTGCAAGCCCTGGACCTCTCCGCGGTGCTCTCAAGAGAGCTCGCCCCGCCAGGCGCAACGGTATCTGCAGAAACCCCCCCATCAGGCGACCCCCAGAGCAGTGCACAGGGAGCCCTGACGGCGGACCGGCCCCTCGAGGCGGACGCTGTAGACAGCGAGACCCCTCCAGAGTCTCTGACTGCCACTGGAGCGGTCCCTATTGAGCCTCCCACTCAGGCCCCCCTTAACATGATGGTGGCTCGCCGACGACAATCGATGGAGTCGGTGGTACATGGCGGTGGTGACCCTGATTCAGAGCGCAGAGTCCCTAGCCCCAGGAACTCGCCCCCAAGTCCCCCTGGTGATCCACCCCCAGACCCTTCTGGTGATCCCGATCGGGGACCCGGTCCCTCTTACCCCCATTATCCAGAGGTCCGGGCCCTCTTCATCACCCACGACGGCGGATCACTGTGGCTACATCAGTCAGCGGGGGTGCGAGGCGCGGCGACTGTCTCTTTACCACGAGACGAACGTCGCAGGGCTGGAGTACAAGGCGACACCATCCTCTTCACCATCATGCATCTGCTGGGAGCCCCATTGACAGCCTATGCACGCATGAGAGGCCGCCTTCATCACACTCCGCTGCTCCTTACCAATCCTCGTGTGGAGACCTGGGTCCTCATGGTCGACCGCGAGGTCATGGATATGGCCATGGGGGACCCAGCCGCAGCCAATGTGCGATCTACGAGTATGGGACAGCCGGTGTGGGAGTGGATTCCTCTGCGCGGGAGTCCGAGATGCTGCACTTCGACCAGGACGGGCTCGCCGCGTGGTCTGAAGTCAGCAACTCCGACTGGTACCGAAACATGAGCGTGGTGGCCGCGCAACCACCCACCCCCATGCCCTTCCACACGCCTCTCCCGCTCCCCGCTCCATCATCAACACCCGCACCACCGCCTATTCCCGGACCACCAGCCTCTGCATTACCGCCTACCTCAATCGCAGTCCCCACAAATCCCGCGCATGCCCCGGGACCACCCCCTTCAGCCCGCTTCCCCCATTCCGTCGCTGCGAACCCCGCCCACTCCTCCGCCGCCGCTGCGAACCCCGTCCTTTCTTCCAGCGCCACCCCCTTTGTACCAGGCATCATCCGACTGCCGCAGGGCACTAACCTGCGAGCATCTTCGGACGAGGTCCGCCTGGAGCACAAGACCAAGGAGATAGTGCTGAAGCTGATCAAGGGTGTGACCAGATTCCCTCGCTCCGCGGCCGACACCAAATCGGCCGACAAGGATGGCCTACTGGCGCAATTGGAGCACTACTCCAACCTGGTGCGGAAGATCTTTCAGGAGGCCATCGTGATCGAGGCGCTGACCACTCCCAACTGTGAGCCAAATGACCAAGTTAGCAAAGTCCATCACCTGAGTTTGAAGGCGTGGTGTTGATCATAGAGCTGCACGGCGGCGAAGTCAATCTACTGCATCCCAACGAAGACATGTCAATTGGATGGCCTCCAAGGTGTCGGGCGAAGGGCAAGTCGATCGATCCCATAACGAAATCAAGTATTGTTGAGGAAGAGGTCGGGTGAAGATGTCAGCGCCGTGTCGGCACCACCAGACCGGACCCAGAAAGAGCCGACGCCCACGCCGTAGTAGGAGTCATCAATATAGGCAGTGTAGTCGCCCACAGAAGGTCCATAAGATATGGTGTCCTTGAAGTCAATCCAGTCAGCGAGGCCCGCAGTGTTCCCAATGAGTGCACGGTGGTGGCAACTTCCTGTAGACGCTGCGTGGAGGTAACGGCGGAGGAGCGGAGACACGAGACAGGCGGCATGGAAGCCGCCACCACACGCCCCGAAGTCGCAAGCGCGTCATTGTTGATATCGTTGAATGTCGCCGGCGGAGCGGATTGCGGAGTGTCGGAGGTCATTACCCCAGTCGAAGCAAAGTAGCAGATAAGCAAGCACGAAAGGACGCCATGACAAGTTGCGCGCCCGCCGTAACCAAAGCCAACGGGCGCGGAGCCGCAACCTATCTGCTTGTGCATTGCAGTGCGCCGAGCCCCACCAAGAGTAGCTTCCAGTCGGTAGCCAGTCGGCCCTTTCCCCCGTGCAAATTTGAGAGGGTCGGGAATAGGCACCGTGCCGCCGCGCGTGGGCTTGAGGAAGTCCTCGATCTACGAAAGCCGATGCAAAGTAATCCGAGTGGATTTATCGAAGGGCATCTCGGAGCCACCGACCGGTGTCCACGGATGCCGCCTGCAAGGTGGTCCCACCCGTGGCACCCTGGTCTGCCGCGCGCCGACGTACTGTAAATGTTGGTGACGAAGTTAGAGAGGACCTTGACGGTGATTGCGGTGAAGTCGGATGACATCGGGTAACGAACTCGAATACATAAGTGATTACCGCCCGACGTTACACATCCATAATTTCCTGTGACAAGTTGGCGACTACCGCATGTGTCACACGTGACAGAGTCGCCCGCGATCCTCTGCTTTCGATTCACGTGGCGACTTGCATCACGCATAATGGAATCTTGCTTCACGATGACTTGAAATCTTCGTGGAATCATTCCTTGGCAGTTCTCGAAACGGCGACATTTAGATTTGGTTGGCAGGGCACATCGTTCGCCAAATTCGATATTACATGCCACATGGATTACACTTGGCAAAGGTGTCATTTTATTTCGAATTAATTCCAGAGGGAATAAAGATATACATTTTTACATGTCGTCATAAAGTTGCGAAAAGCTGAACCAAGCTGCCAAACCTGGCAAAACTGTATGCTCTGACAATAATACATATTTTATTAATACGCAGGAGGCTACCATCTGCCTGCCTGGTAACTCTGATAACGTGCCCCTTTGCATTATGGCGTACGACCATTTATCTGCGGGTAGAACAGGGCACGCTTGCAGACTGGGAGTAAGACCGACCCCAAAGAGGGCCCGCGGAAGGGGGGGCTGGAACGTGCATTCCCGGGTCACGGGGAGCAGTTGCCAGTCCCCTGCGGAGAAACGGCGAAGGAACCCGTCTGCAAGCTAAAGCATTGGTTGTCACAACCACACCCCGTGTACCTACCATTGCCTGCCAGGCACATCGTGATAACATACCACCCGACAAAAGGATCCCAACGCGGGCAAGTAAAATTGAGGGCAGGACTGGCTTCCCAGGGACACGGAGAACGGTTGCTGACCCCGCCTGCAATAAAAGTAGCAGGGCATTTTCTTTTAACAAGCACACTTGCAGACTGGGAGTAAGACCGACCCCACTGAGGGCCCGCGGAAGGGGGCCTGGAGCGTGCATCCCCGGGCCACGGGGAGCAGTTGCCAGTCCCCTGCGGAGAAACGGCGAAGGAGCCAGTGTGCAAGGTGAAGCATCGGCTGTCACAACCTCTGCTTACCAGGAGCATCACGAAGGCATAACACACGACGAAGAGAGCCCACCGAGGGCATTTAACGGTGCGGACAGAGCTGACTTCACCGGGTCCGGGGGGACAGCTGCTGACCCATCTAACAATAAAGACTGCGCAGCACTTTCTTTAAGAAAGCACACTTGCAGACTGGGAGTAAGACCGACCCCACAGAGGGCCCGCGGAAGGGGGGCTGAAGCGTGCATCCCCGGGTCACGGGGAGCAGCTGCCAGTCCCCTGCGGGAAAACGGCGAAGTCAAAGCATTAGTTGCCACCACCACATTCCGGGTACCCACCACTGCTAGTCAGGCACATAGTGAAAACCCAACACCCGACAAAAGGACCCCAATGAGGGCAAGTGCAGCTAAGGGCAGGACTGGCTTCCCCGGGTCACGGGGAATAGTTTCCTACCCCACAGCAGCTACAGGAACGAAGACTGCAGCGGCTTGGCCTACTGTACCTCTACGACCCTATGGGGGGGGGATGAACGCCTCCTGACGGCGCTGAGGCGATGGGAAGGGCCGCCAGGCTGGCCGCCGACTACCATGACGGTAGCCAACATGGGTGTCACACACCAGCGAGATGGGTACCAATGTGGCGTCTGGGTCTGCTACATGGTCGACAAATGGCAGGAATGGAACAGGTCCGCCACAGGGGCAACATGGGATTCCTGGATCAGACAATACGGACCCCCCGAGGGCAGCGAGGCAGCAACCTCCAAGGCGTACCCGGAGGCTATGCGAGGTCCAATCATGGCGCGCATAAGAGAACTGGGACAACGAGAACGCCACCCCGTATTCCACGGGGAGGGGGGCTCTCATGACCCGATCTTCTTCAGAGAAGGAGGTGATGAAGCCCCGGTGGCCGGCGCGGAGCCAGAGGAGGCACACGAGGCGCACGGAGGACGGGAGGAACCGGATCAGCAGACCCAGGCCGGGGTCGTGTCAGGGATCTTCGGGCACACCCCGGAGGACCCGCGGGTCGGCACGAAAAGGGTCAGGTCGCATGCGAAGAGGAGGAGGAGGTCAAGAAAACGGCACTACTACAGAATCACTGGACTCTCCCTCCAGAGATTATGCAGGCGCTTCAAGAAGCCTTTGGAATCCAGGCGGAGGTGTTCGCATCGCCGCTTAACGTCCACAATCACACGGCGACGTACTGTTCCAAGTTCGACAGGGACAAGATTTTCGGGTCCAAAGGGTCAGCGTGGGACACCCACTGGGGGGAGCTGGGGGCCTTAACAGACTATTGGGAATAAATGAATCTCGATCGTCGTCTAAAAACCTTCATTTTGACACAATTTTCGTCGTCTAAAAGTTATTGCCACGTCATCTGAAATGTGCCACGTAAGCGACACGTAAGCGACACGTAAGTCGTCCCGCAATTTTTATTACAAAATATTACTCGAATTATTTATTTGTGCATGATGCTTTCGTACTCGGCGAGTCCCGGTAGATTTTTTTGTTGCATTTTTGTTCATATGCGTGCATATCATGTACAAGTGTGCAAATATGGGCACATCCATGTGCAATTTAGGCCAGCATGCACGGTACACGTTTATGAATGTGCGTATATAGGTGCTTCAATTCCCGTAAAATAAGTTGCAACTGAGATGGGTACTAGAATATGATACACAAATCTATATCATCATACAAATTTATTCAAAATACACCAAATATTTGTCTATGATGTCTTCTAGGCAAGAGATTTCGATCATTTCACAGTGCTAAGGCTACTATATTGCTGATACCATGTTTCTCCTTGGGGTGTCCCCGATCATAAATCGTTAGCTATGATCCATCCCCCGAGCCCATCCGTTGTACTGTCGAGTTCATCTTGTTGAAGTGTTCTTCTCGTAAAGGTCATGCATTGGCTTACTTTGGCAAATAGACTTTCTTCACGGGGAACCGGGTTGAAATAGGAGCGACCAGAGCGCAAATATTTATCAACAATGAGTATCACGCGTGCAGCAAGCCGGCATGTCTTGTAGACATCGGGGAAACGATTCAAAATTCCATCGGTTGCCGGCGCGTTTGATAAGCTGTCGATGGCCCACACCCCAGCGTTTGACAGGTCATCGTAACGGAGCAACACACTGATATTTACCAACGGTATTATTCACGCAATTGACGCATTTTCCGAATGTAAGGAAGAACAATCCCAAACAGGACGTAATGGGTATCCGCCATTCTTGATAATGCAAAGATGAAGCGGTGTGTCTTCCAGGAAGAAATGGAAAATGATCCTCCTAAAGGCCTCAGGCGATTTAAATATTGCCAAGGAGGGCTTGGGCCTCTCAAGGTAAATGCCGCAAACCAATAGGATGAAACCAACAATCACAAGATTGGCCAAGATAAGATTGGCCAAGATAAGATTGGCGCGGACAAATGTTGGCCCAAGATTGGCGCGGATTGCGAGTTCTGGCAGGATACCGAAGTCCCACAGTTGCTGTCCGACTCCGACTCCGACTAAGGTATAAAAGCTCAATTCATCTTACTTAGCCTTCATTTGCTGCTTACGCTCACCATCGTGCCACCCCTGCCACCTCCTACCAGAGAGTGAGCGACGCGCCTCTACAAACTCGTGATGCCTTCAGTGTTAAGGTTTGGTGTGCATCGGAATCGTGCCAGTATCGATGTAGATGCCATTAATCGCCATGAGATGGAGCACCGACCATGCCCCGAATGCAATTTGCACCAGTGGACTTTGAGAACGATGGCAAACCGCCCTTTCCGCCGCCCGCCGATGCCTCACAGGCATGATCTGATATGGGCTATGTGGCGCTTTACCCGACGAACTCGGTTTTATCTGTTTTTTGAATTGGTAGAGCCGGAACGCTATCCCGATCGCGCTGAATATGCATGGGGTGAAGCGTGGATGACTCCGAGATTAATGGTTATTCCAGTCGACGTTGTACGCCTATTGGTCTGTTGGTACCAGAATGACGAAACGACACCTTTCGACGAGTACTGTATCAGTTGCGATTGCCTTAGTTGATCAGGTATAAAAGCTCAATACCTCTTACTTAGCCTTCATTTGCTGCTTACGCTCACCATCGTGCCACCCCAGCTTGACACTAACAACTAACAACTGACCACGCTCAGCCCAAAAGCTACTTGAATGCCTCAAGGCAAACTCGTCATGAAATGCGATTATTGTGACCTTCCTGCAAACGTTCGCATATGGTTTAATGCTGGTTCGCATCTTGTTGCGATAAATGAGCATACCGAACATTTCGCGTGTATGCGTTGTTCTTACGAAATATTCATGTGCCAGGAAGCAATGGACGACGAAGACGGAGTATACTGGGAGCTGATAGATTAGTAGACCATTATTACTTTCCGGCGCCTGAAAGGCGTGGAATGAACTAATTCGAGATCTTTTGCCTGGTAGTAACTTACGTACTTTGCAATGTAATAGTAACGCTATGATATGTTGTACGACCAGCTGACTTATGGCTTTTGCGACATATATATATATATTGTAACACTACTAACACTAGCAAACATTCTACTTGTAATTAAACGAATAGACACCGTTCATGCAACAATACCCGTGTGATGATAGTTGTATAGCCGCGTTTTTTGACGCGGGGCTTGTGTTTATGAACACACCCAATCCAAAAAAGATATCTCTCTCCGTTGATTGCTCGATGATCACTCGAACCACATTGGCAAACCGCATAATGAAGGCATACCGTACCGCATAAACACATAATGCAACCTACGTGGCTGCCACGTGTCTGCATTACACTGCGCGTTATGATGACGTGGCAGGTCACCCGTCGTCTATAAACCGAGAATAGTAACAGAAAAACACCGTCTAAAAACATGCATACTGGTTCACCTATCCCCAATAGTCTGTTCCTTTGAATTCAACCCGGAGTACACAACGGTGGACCTGGACAGGGCCCTCCAGGAGGCTCTCATGTCCGCTATGGCGAAATCCCCGGTACTAGGGGTGGGAATTTACCCGGCCTGGACAAGAGCACCAGCCAAAGCCTACTGCAGGAGGTACGGGGACACCAGAATACACGAGTTCGGAGTAATCCCAAGGAGGAGTTTCACGTTCCTTCCCCCTGACCACTGGGGAGGCACCTAAGTATCATCAGGAGTCACGAAGAAGGACTACAGCAACTGGGGAGTGAGAATCCTAGTTGTTGCCAACGCAGAGGGCTGGCAGAAATTCTGCCCGGACCCGGAGGGGCGGCGGAAATTATAGGAAAGGCCCTGAAACGCAGTACGTACTGCACGGTCTGTAAATACCACACGCTGCGGAATCTCAGGCCGGCCAACCCGGAGGTCCACACGATGGACGCGGTGTCGTCCGACATGGCAGCGGCTAAAACCACGATGGACACCGCCAGTCAATATGACATACATGGTCTTCGACCCCCACCCAATGTGGAAATGGGAAATTCCGAGCATGTCGCGCAGACAAGGGTGGGGGAACGCGGGGAATGAGGTTCCCAAAGAAGATCGCACCCCAGAGGCCGCAAGGGCCATGAGGCAGACATGGCGGGACAGAGGGCTGGCGGATATCACGATCACGGAGTACCATGCGGCGAACACTGCATGGTCTCTGGACAGGATCAAGGAGGACTCGATCCACTCGAAAGTCAGATGGCTGAAGGCGATGGAACGCACTCCCATGCTCTTCAGCAGGAATGCCAGGGACAGGGGACACGCGGGGGTACGTGAGCAGTTCCCCACGTGCCCAGTTAAACGTAAAACCAGGCTCTCCAGATCTTTCGGAGAAATCAGCAAAGCCTGGGACGCGACCTCCTTTCTTTACACGGATGGGTCGCGACTCGACCCGGAGGAAGAAGGGGGGTCACACAGGGTAGGGGCGGCCTACTGGAACCCCAGAGGGGACGAGAGTCCCAGAACGTGGAGAGGCACGTGGACGACGGGAGGTCACCTCACTATCAACCGGGCAGAACTCCTGGCGATCCACGCGGCACTCAGAGCCAGGGAACATTCGACGCCGCACGTGGTGGCAATCTGCACGGACAGCCTCTGCAGCATGCACCAAATCCTCAACACGCTGTCCAGACCCCACACGATGGAGAGCCATAGGCACAGGGATCTGCTTGAGGATATCCTTTCCCTGGTCGAACAGCACAACAGTAGAGGGACGGAGGTCTCACTCAGAAAAGTTAAAAGCCACACGGGAGTGAAGGGCAACGACAAGGCAGACGAAGCTGCCAAGCAGGCAGCAGAAAACAAGGAAGGAACCACCGAAATCGAACCCTGGGACAACAGGACCATGTACACACTCACGGGTCACGGCCAATGCCCGGGACGGAGAAAACATGCGACCCCTGCAAGGAGATAGTGCAGTGGAGAAGTACCTGGCAGAAAAGGATAGCCTCAAAAACGGCACAACATAGGTCGGTGAGGAAATGGCTACAGCCCCCGGACAGTCCGTGGGCAGACTGGGGGACGCTCGGCAGAGGAACCCGAGAGGGGGAACCTTTGGTTGAGGGCCCGAATGTGGAGAATCCTACGGCCGACGCTACAGAGTCTGCCCAGGACCTGGACCAAAGCCACCACGGCACGGAAGTAGGGGAGCCAGAAGAGAACCACCAGGAACAGATGCTTCTAGAGGAACTACAGCACGCTCACTGGGACCCGAGCAGCTCGCCAGGGCAATGGGATCATGACAACCAAGAATGGGAGACCCCGCGGAGCCACGCCACGCAAGGGGCCGCACAGGAGACAACTCGGGACGAGTGGGACATGCTTTGGGAGTTCGAGGAGGCACAGGGGCCACCCCGAGATCAGCCGGGTGACAGGGATGCGGACGAGACCCCCCACCCACCACACGCCCCTCTCTTAGTCCAGGGCGAGCACTCCGGGGTAACACCGGAGGGCACGCAACCATGGGACCCGCACGACATGGACGCAGAAGTGGCCATGAGCTCGCAGGACAGGGAGCTGCTCCAGGCGATTGAGGAAGCGGAAAGCACGGATGACCCAATTGTTGGGCTGTGTCGCTCGATGATGAGGCGGAGGTTGTGGGATTCAGTTGAGAGTATCGCAGCAGAGACTGCAGATTCCAACGGGAGGTACTACAGAAGAGTCCAAGCACACGCCCACGTTGTTGTCGATGCACTGCACAAGCTGACGAGGAAATGCCCGCCAGGGCACATCAGCGTCGGAATTCCCGCAATCATCGCCACTCTGTGACGGCGTTGATATCAGCAAGAGCCATGTGTCAACCCTGCCCGAGGTGCACGAGGCTTGTGATGATCACTGTAAGTGTGTGTAGCCTGCGCTGTTGCCCTCACTCTTCCCGCAACAGCAGTCCACGTTTCGATTCCCTTCCCAAAACCCCTCTTAGAATTTGGCACACTTCTCACGCATACCTTGCAGTGGCAACCAAAGCAAGCTGTTCCGGTATATACCCTCTGATCGGACGTGCCTAACATCTTGCGCGCATCGTGTGGCAATCAAATAGGCCCCGCTGGCAGGATGACTTTGTTTTCATCCGCCTCGGTGTGCAGCAGAGGCGAACGGCCAGGATCCTTCTCTTTCCATGCGCCTCAGAAAGCAGGTGCGGCAACTGGCCAGGGTATTTCTCGTTCCCTCTGCTTACTCGAGAAGTTGAATCAATGCATAGGGATCTCCTTTGTGTAGCATGAATGTAGGCCAAGTAGCTGGTTGGGATTTTTGCTGCCCAGCTGCCCATGCACATTTAAGACTTGTTATTGAAGAGGATTTGATCTGTCCAGCTGCCCACGCATTTGAGAGTCGTTGATTAATGGGGATTCCTTATCGTATCTGCTGCTGATGCGAGCATACGTTACAGATGGTAAACGTTTCCTCTCTTTGTTATCTGCTAACATGTGGCAAGAACGCAAATGTTGGGCTCGGAACGATGCCAGGACAAGAAGGCGCAGCCTGTAACTATGGCGTCCTTCAGTGAGAGAGAGCAATATATCAGTGGACCGCCAGATCAAGTAAAGCAGCTTCGGTTGCGGTCATGAGCTGGCTGCACACGAAGTGTGTGCCTCAGCGGCTCGGGTATGCCCAACTGTTGTGCCTTGACAAGTATAGTGGCTCGTGTCCACCCATGATGACGCACGCTGCGGTTGTTGACACTGTTCCCTGACACCAACTCTGACAGCAGTTTGTGCCTGAAGGCATGACGGTTGCGGCTATTCGATTGTGGTTGTTGAGGTTCGGCTGGGATCTACTACCGATGGCTGGGTCTCGGTTGCAGGCATTTAGAAGTTGACAAATATGGACTGGCAGCCAGGCGTCACTGTACACCAAGTCGGATCGAAATGGACGGAGGTAGTCGAGAGCCGTAGTGGCCACGTGGCTCGTGCCTTAGCCCGCAGAAACTTCCCAACCCTGAAACAGTTTTGAAATCATGTGGCGTCGGATTTTCGCGCTTCCCCCGGTGGTCATGAGGCTAGGGAACACGGGCGTACCGGACCTCTCTACCAAGAACGTCGCGAGGAGTGTCAAGCAGCTCGTCGGGGACGTCACTTCAGCTACGATGTTCTGCAGGAGTTCTCTGAAACTTACTTGGAGAAAACTCCGGACACCTCGGAGCATCGCAACCATCGACCGGACACCCGGTGCTCGTTTCCGAAGAAGAGGCGCATGACCGTGGACTTGACCGACGCGGAGCCCTGCATTCGGATGGCTCGTCGCATTCCGGAGAGCGGTGCGTGGGAGTGGTCAGTCGATCCTGATCGCAACAACCCCACCGCTGATCGGTCGTGGCAGCTTTCTTCCCGGGTTGACAAGACGTTGGTGGTGGAGTACTTGATGGAGGCACACATTCACTCGACGGACCGGTTGGGCTCACGGGTGTCGGTTGGCACTCAGGCGGAAGTTGCCTACCGGTTGAAAACCACCAAAGGCCAGGCAAAGATGCTAACCGAGCTCTTTCTGGGAGAGACAAAGCTCAAGGTGCTGCAAGTGGGAGCACCCACTCCACGCCTGACCAGGTTCAACGTGGTGAACGGCGTCTTGGACAGGGCCTTCACGGTTGCGGTGGAGGGAGGCAGTTCGCAGACGGTGGTCTTCGGGTACCTGGATGCTGCACGGGACATCCACTTCGGAGAGAGAGAGAGGGGCGTCCCAAGTCCGAAAGCAACGCGTCTCTTGCAGCTGCAAGTCATGGACGAACTTGATGGGCAGGCATGGCCGTAGCAGCGCGGTGCACTGGTGTGTGCATATCTGTTTTGTGCTGAAGGAAGCGGGGTTCTCTCCGGGCCACGCCTATTACGTTCAAGCTGGGTTCACCGTCCAGGAAGTGGATTACATTCTGAAGGAAATGGAGAAGGTGAAGATCACTCCTCGTACGTCGGAGGTGGATGCGGGTGGTACTGGACTGAAACATGGTGAGTGGATGCTGGTGCCTGGATCTCGTCGTGGTCAGGCGCCATGTGCTGCCGCCTTGAACGTAGGGCAAGGGTGTGTCACACAGAAGACACGAACCAAGGATGAAGGCAAGCCTGTGAAGCAACCCGTGTTGGAAGCTGACGCACCAAGGGTGGTGGTGCAGGGTAAAAGGCAGGTAAATGGTGCATGGCATGAGAGCAAGTTCCAGTTCTGCGTGTCACATGCCTGCTGCACCCGGGTGATGCCCAACTATGTTCAGATTGCTCCAAAGCCTACCGACATCCAAGTGCACCCCGATGTGGAGTTGACGGCTGAGCTACTGCGGAAGTCTGGCGCGCTAACGTTCCGTGAATGAGTTTCGAGGAATGATGCCAAGTGTAAGCGGGAAGGTCCCTAAGGATGGAGAGCTGTAGGACACAGTTTTTGCCGCAGCACAAGAATTACTCATAGCAGCTTGTAGTGATCAAGAACACCGATGGGAAAGTCTTTCGCGAGTCGAGAAGGTGCAGTTCCACTGCGTTAGTATTGAGGTGTATGAATCGCCTAAGGAATGTTTTGCATGAGTCGAGAAGAGACAGCTACACTGCCTTAGTATCGGGGTGCAAAAATTGCCAAACTGAGTGCTCGAACGGTAACTATGTTATAAGAAATTTGCTCTGAAATGTTTCACGTGTACTCTTAGTGTCTTTCATGAACAGTTATTGTCTTTGACGTATACTCTTAAAGCCTTTGATAGAAAATGTATGAATAAAGGGGCGTTCTGCATACCAATTCCCCAACCCGTGCTTGTAGGGAAACGCATAAGGACGAGCCAAGTAATATCACAAAGTTTACCCGCAACCCCCCCCAAGAAAAAAAAAAATCCATGAATACAAAGGTATTTCGTCCATGCAAAATAAACAAAAAGTGTATGCTACGAAGGTATCATTTTGAGAGATTTGCAAACAAAAAATAAAAAATTTAAAAATTTTACCCAACCTCGGCACGTGTAAAATGCAAAAAGGGTACCGGCATCGATTCCCAGAAATGTATCAATTGTATTGACAAAATGTGGGCAGGACGAAGTAACGAGCAACCAATAAATCAATCCCGTACCCGAGTGGCGATGCTGCTGCGATTAAAAGCCGGCACCGAGGAGTTGATTTAATAAGCGACGCCCATGGCAACCGGTCACTCACACCACTGGGCGCCTCGCCCAAATCAAATGTCGAAACTTAGCCACTCATGGCCGAGCAGCTGCGCGAACGAAACAAACTCCCCGGACATTAGGGGAAAGTGGTGGTTCTATCCTGTGAGAGTATACCAAAACGGAATTGGAATATTGGGACGGTTTCGGTATAGCCGGCGTGTGAGTGAATAAATTAGAGTTTCGGATGCCCTTATTTGGTAGAATGATATACGGCAGGTGACAGAGCTGAATGCTACTGATTGTGACCCAGCCTGCGACAAAATGTAGGTGCTGTGAATCTTAGACGAACTCGTTGTTGACTCTGCGCCCAATAAGTGTGAAGGGTATATCTGTATCCGTGAAAGGCGGGACTTAATACTGTTGGTTCTCGCTCGCGTTGCTTGCGTGGCAGCAGCCGGTCGCTTAGCGCTTTATGAGATGCACGCCGTCTTTTGCGAAGTTTTGCTCGAGGCACCTGCTTGTTTGCGGTTTCTTCCAAAAAGAAAATGGCGCTGCCCTTTATAAAATCTGTATCGGATCGTATGGCAAGCTCTTGCATGCCTACGTCGCAAAGGAACGCCGATTGCTCAATTGCTTATGCAGCTTCTTGGTAAGGTTGCGATTCGGGATCTGCTTGGCTGTACTTCATGGACGAACCTGATATTCATCACTCTGTGACACTATGGTCTGACTTTGACTCCAGTTGGACTTAGTACAGTACAATACATCTATGCCATCAGCCAGCCTTATGACACATACCCAAAATCAGCATGTTCTGGTTCACTCAGATTTAACTCGATCTCTCATGATATATGCCGGTTCCAGTGAAACACTCAACTTCACCGTATTGTGTCTTTGGTGTGATAGCGTTTAACGAGTTGTGTTTAATGTAGTGGTAGCATGCGTCGAGCATCGTTTGGTGTCGTGGAGACATCAAACACCGATTTCCCACCCTTAACAATATCTAATCACATTGATCAACGGATCAAGATACGTGATACGTGACATCAAATGGAACAATGTGCATATTGTGCACCATTTTTGCGGGTCTATTTTCATTTTCGGACCTTAAACTCCATAACGAGGGCTATTGTGACATAGAGCTGCCACACGGGGACATCAAAATGGAACTCCTAGAAAAAACAAAAAAACGCCATTTGGGCGTATGAGTATATTAATTTCCCAGGCCCTACTCTGGGCCGGATTGAACTCCTAGTATTAAACATTGTTGCCCAACACGATGAATTGCAGAAGACCTGCTACGTATTGGTAGCTGTAAATAATAGCAGCAAATCATCGCAGAGCGCGGTCATATGCACTAATCAATCGATATCCACTCCACTTCGTTAATAGTGGTTGATTGGATTTAGCCAAGTGGACGAATAAACACAAGAATGTTGGGGCACTGGCGTTGCAGGAGAAGCAACACGGGCACCGTAAAGTCTCGAGCATGGTACATTTTGTTGTCATCATTGTGGTCAATTTGCATCTTGCATAACATTACTATTGCCTCCAAAGGCATCCGCATCATCCCCCATGTCTTGATCTCCTGCATCATCGTCATTTTCGCGCTCGTTGTCCTGATGGATAATAGGCCACCACACCATACACAAACTTCATATCAGGCACGACAGAAAATAAAATCAGGCATTGATGTCGGAGCAGTGACACACATTACCGTAGGCGCCAGTCCCGCAACCCGGGGGGCGGCGAGGTAATGGTGTACTACGCATTCATCTGGCAGTTTTGTGTGGTCAGTATCTGTATCATGATCAAAACTAATGACAATATACCAAAACTGGTGTGGCAGTCTATATGAAATGAAGGAGATACGCTCTGTCAAACTTTTGCTACTAAGGTAATGCATGAAGGTGGGATAATGGGGCTGCCATGGCCGGGGTTCAGGACGTTTGGGTTGCGCTATCAATTGTGAGAACAATATTTGGACGATGGGGTCGACAGGAAATGTCCCAATGTAAGGCCGCTGGGCCGTCCCCACATGTGTTCTGTAACGAATAATGCAGTCACCAATGGGGTATTGGATATGTTCGTTGCTACTATAGCAACCTCCTACATGCCAATACATTATATGTTGTTTAAAGTTTACATTATATAGAATAAGCATAGGTGTGCTAGTGTATGCATATATATATATATGTATGTATGTATGATGCCATCGTGGGAAATAAATGAGTACAGTGAGGATGCAAGAAGAAGGCGCTCGACTTACCACTTCCGCGTCGTCTGATAACATCTTTGAAATGACAAATTTCTCAAACCATAGCATGGACGGATCAATATCCGCAAACAGCACTGCATTTTTATCATATGGCACCGGCACCCCACCAACCAAATGATGCCACGGACCCTTTTCCACCCTTCCTAGAGACCAACGTTCCAGTCTGGTGTAGATTCCCCAGATTGGAGTAGGCCATTTCGAGGCCCCAAACCTATCTTACAACTAACATACAGCTCATGCGCAACACAGCACGTCCCGTTAGCTGGATTTATCAGCAACAATAACCTGAGGACGCAGTTTCTCTCAGACACTGCCACAATAATGTATGCCCAATGCACTATCATCGCCTGGAACAGTATGACATCATCAGACGATCCTGCTGCCACATCATTGGAAACTCCACTGGATTGGCAAGAAACTTGATATTTCCGTGATGTGTTTGGCGAAGGACCTGGCGAAGGACCTGATATGTACTGCTTCCTTGCCACAATGCATGTAAAATAGATGCATAGACCCGAATTCGATTCTCACAACAGTGCCCCCCGAGGTCTCTTGATAAATTAGGCAGCATATTCAATATGTACAAGCTGTAATTTCGGAGATGCACCTTGCGAAGTCCCTCTTTCAATCCGGACAGCTAGCACTGTGTGTATGTGAAGCGCATCACACGTGTGAAACCGCACATGTGACGGGCCAGGGTTGCACTGCTGAGATTCGAGTTAGGGGCGCACTGTGAATTCTTTCGCCGACGATGTTGGCAAAGGTCTGGATGAGAATGATTTGGATAGTCTCCGCCCCAAACAGGCCTAAGCCAAACGATATCGCCCACATGGCAAAGAACTGGTTCTGGGCCTCGGTGCTCATCATGTCTCCCATAATCATGGCATATGTGAGCAGCATCCAGGCAATGATGAGCCACAACATTGCTATTAAACAGTACGCAACACGCTGCATGTTCAGTTGGAGGAGAAAGCCGAGCCCGCTCAGATCTGTCGGAGAGGGAACGCCTTGCGAGTCTCTGAAGCGATTCCTCGATGTATTCTTAGATGCTGCACCCTGCACCAACCAACAGCCGGCATGCATTGAAACACTTCTCCGATGGCAAGCAGCCGACACCTCGGCTTTACGTATTACATCGTGGAAGCAGGCAAACTGAGTCGTTTGCACATACACAGCATGTCGATTGGTGATGTTGAGATACGCGCGTGCACATGGCGTCAACAAGCTTGGAGTGCACACGCAGGATCTGCAGGTTGTTCCCAGGGGATTGCGACACCAAGCACATCACACTCATACTGAAAATCGAGAAGTAGACACACCGGAGAAAATGCGTTCAGACGAATAAGGGGCCAGTGAGAAGGCATTAGTAGTATTGTTGCATGCGTTTTGGAGGGCACATGTCCGAGTGACCGTGAGGTATCACATCGATATGACAAATTAGCGTAGAATTTTTTTCCTTTCAAAGTTTCTCAGGGCCGTGGCTGGATGTTTCGACAAATCATTCGATATGTAAATTTTCATCATATCTGGATTTGCATAGCCTTGCTTCATTGCGTGTGTGGCCATGGTGCATACACAGAGAGTACTGGCTAGCTAGCTAGTGCAGAGAGCCACACATAAAAAAATGAATATGTAAGTATAAGGAGATTGCAAGTATGCATAATCACAGCCAGCCACGGAAGAGCCCAAGCGAGAGTGTCGCATACTTTACAATCATCCGTGGTTGTATTTAGTGATACAATCGTCGACAGACAAGCTGCGGCGCGATGTAGTGTGCTAAAGTGCGCACCAATGTACACCAGCAACATAGACTAGACGCCAGGATAGCGTGAACATGGGCTGACATCTGAATGATAGTTTTGATGATCACTTTGAAGATGGCCACGAAGGTCACTGCGATCGCCTTGCTCATTTTCTCGAATTTGAAAAAAATTGCATACATCGTAAGCAGCACAGTTTGCAACACGGCAGTCGTGGTTCCCAGCCCGGCGACACTCCTCTTGGGCACCTGGGCACATTATCAACCAGCATGCACATCCTCCCATCGCACTTCACTCATTGCATTCCCACCACTCAACATACACAACCATCTTGTTGCAAGACCACGCTGGCGTGCAACTGCGCCGTTGGTATCCGCCCTCCCGCGCGCAAGATCAGTACACGTTATTGCATAATTATATAAGACCTGCATATGTGTGTGCGTATTGATCGGCCACGGAGCTTTCAGCCGCGAAAATGGCTTGGGACACACAGGCATATGTGGGTATGGGACCCCAAGTAAGAAGAACAGTGCAGAACGATAGTTACAGTGCAAGCGTAGAGCGCATTACTCAAGTTCGCAGCCTCCTCACAGGGTATTCGGTACAAGGGCTTCAGTCCCGTCGAGGTGGAGGGTTGCACGCGCAGATCGGTGGCGGGCGCGCAATATATCAGATGGGGGCAATTCAGTTTCTCATTTTCAGCCCCTTAGTTAGGGCAGCCCTTTGGAATGCCGGCCGTGGCAAGCTCTATTGAGGCCATGCTTTAGGGCAGGTAGGGAGCAAGTTGGTGGTTCTGAGCGTAGGCTTGGTGATGGGGGATGGCTCGAGCAGCTCGGGGGGCAGAGGTGAACCGGCTTCAGAAACACAGAAGCGGTGCGCCGGCAATGCAGTTGCAGAGAGGCTCAGATGGTCCAGTGACGCTTAGGGGATCCCATTCTTCACTGGTGTGCTCCGGACAATCCGGATAAGTTTCCTGAAGTGTGTGCTGAATCCTTTGATCCCCAGTGTGTGTACATAGTGCAGCTGATCTTCTGTGGGTACGATATGCCAAAGGAATCGGTCCAAGGAGAAGCCACACTGAACGGCATGAGATCGGGCAACAAAAGCCAGCCCATCATCATCCCAGTGGATGTGAAAAGCAAATCAAGAGCAGGGCGGGGCCGTGACAAGATACCACAAACGCATACATATTCCCGACCCAAATGCAAAGCAGCATGGAAAGATGATACGATGTGACCGATCGTCGCCAAACAACTGTTGGTCTCTGGGTTACGGAGTAAGCGGACCCTGCTGGCTGCTGCATGCCCCCCAGTGGCTCCCGGTCGATGGATGGGACCTGTTGGT
The DNA here is from genome assembly GCA_001247695.2 of Cymbomonas tetramitiformis. NCBI lineage: Eukaryota > Viridiplantae > Chlorophyta > Pyramimonadophyceae > Pyramimonadales > Pyramimonadaceae > Cymbomonas > Cymbomonas tetramitiformis. Next base: position 23,509 of record LGRX02013718.1, read on the forward strand.
CCATGGTTATGTCATGAATGCAGCCACACCACACAGCATGGACACCCCGTGTCAAAAAAAGGAAACATGCGGGCACCTAAGTGCTCCCCACAAAATTCAAGGGAAAACACAGAAGGAGAAGCCACACACACAAATCATGTATGTATGTGTTGTACGAATTGCTTGATGTGCTGTGTACACAATTCTTTTGCCCGATATAGCGTGTCTTAACATGCATGACCTGTAGACATCGATTTTGGGATCCCCATAAGCATTGATGTTATAAGGGATGTTGGCATTGGTAATACTGATCTGACGGAATTCCCAGCTCTTAGCAATGTTGACATTGGCGATACTGACCTGGCGGATTTCCCAGTTCTTGGGAATGTTGGCATTGGCATGCAGGATAAACAGGTTTGAGAGCATTATTGTGACTGGCGTAAGGATGCCAATCATAATCAGCACCGTCCAGATTCGATCTGCACAGCCCCACCCTCAGATCAGTGTGGGCTGCAAATTTAAGAGTGCCGAGCGAAAATGGTCAACACCACCCACACTCGATATGCACATGGGTGCCTGCCCTTGTCCAGACACGCATCGATGAAATGCATACGTAGCTGATGCAACGCCGCCTCGTTGCGAATAAACTAGTGAGGATCATCGGCACACGTTTCATCGGCGCATGTCACAGACGTTGATGGTTCATCAGAGTTTCTAGGTATGCTGATTTAAGTCAAATATATCAGAAGACGTTTAACGAATCTCCGTTGCTCCGTTGTTTCAATTCTTCCACCATCTTCCACGCCCGGTAAACTCTACCCAACACCCCCTCAAGCAGGGAGGACACCACCTTTGCTGAATGCCGGGCACGGGAGTAAAAGCACGCACACCACGAATATGATTGTTGTCGGAGGCTGCATCGGAATGCCTAAAGGGGAAAGCGAGGAAGCAGCTCATGGTAGGGGGTGTAATATTCCATAGGAAATCAAACAAGTTCTGGAAAATGTAGGGCGATGCAGCAGGACAGCAGGAGAGCAAGGCGTCCCCTTGATGACTACTATATGCAGCAGCAGAGCCCGGCCGATCCCCTTGATGACTACTATATGCAGCAG
>LGRX02013719.1:0-70481 GCA_001247695.2 Cymbomonas tetramitiformis
GGGGCTGCTGCTGCTTCTGTTGTTGCTTCTGCTTTTGCTTCTGCTGCTGGGGCTGCTGCTGCTTCTGGTTTTGCTTCTGCTGCTGGGGCTGCTCCTGCTTCTGCATTTGCTTCTGCTTCTTCTGCTGGCTCTGTCAGGGCTGCTGCTGGCGCCAACACCCTCTTCAGGATGCGGTAGTTTTCCATATCAAAGTCGACGGTCTCTTCCGCCGGTTGCTTGGGGACTTGGAACTCTTTATTGACGTGCACCAGATGCTTATCACAATGCGGGAAATACTGATGCACTCACACCAATGTGAGCACCGCCTTCTGCAGCAAGTTCTCTGCGTAGTTCCAGAGAACCAACCGGTCGTTGTCCTCGTCCGATTTCTCGAGTCCAGCGGGCTGCTGGCCCCCTTCCTCGTCCACCTTGTAGATCACCTCAAAACCGTTGTTAGTTGCGAAGGTCGTGTACTTCTTCTCTGGGTCCTCTGCGGCGGGCTGTGCGCAGTGGATCTCAATTTCGTCCTCTTGGTCGTCCTCCTCATCGTCCTCCTCCTCCCCATCGCCCTCCTTCTTCGCCTCCTCCTCCGACTCGAACTCCGACGCGTCCTCCTCCTCCCCATCGCCCTCCTTCTTCGCCTCCTCCTTCTTCTCCGCCGCGTTCACCATTGTGAAAATATCATACAATCCTGGTTTTGTGCCTCGTTTCTCCGCCTCCTCCAGCTTATCCACGAACTGGGTTTGCGTCACCGATTTCAAAAATTGCCACGACGCCAGGTTGCGGTAACACGCCGCGTCGTCCGGCGTGTAGTGTTCAAAACAGTTCTCAATGATATCGGGAGTGAGCAACACCTCCGACCCCGTTCCGGACAGTTGACTTTTGTTCCCCGAAATGGGGAAAATCGTTTCCAGCTGCTCGTCCGTCAACAAGCGTTTAAGGATCTTGGCGCAGTTTCGGACCTCTTGTGTGCCGCTGTTGTCAAGGTCTTCCACCGATTGAGCTTTGAAGCCTTCACCAAAGAGTTTTTCGTCAGACATGATTACGTAGGAGTATGGTAAGTGAGAAGAAAGAAGATAAAAAGTTGTGTCCACAGAAAAGTATACTTGCGATAGTGAAAATCAATTCTTAAAGATAGCATATCGCGAGTACCGCGCTAGTACCACACTATTAACGCACTACTCACGCCACTAGTCCGTACTAGTCGCGCGACTAGTGCGAAATCAGATCGCACTAGTGATGTGACTAGTGCGATCTGACTACACGTGACGATTGAAAGGCAATCAAACGCTCGAACGCCTGGAACGTCGCGCCGGTCATTAGTTTTGAAACTTTGAAGCTTAAACATTTGAGATAGCGCCAAGTCGCTAAAGCGGGAAGGAAGGAAATATGTTATGCTCGTCGTGCTCTGAAGGCGAATCTGAGCTTAGCGCTTCGTCTAATTCTTCTGGTTCAGAAGATTATTACTATGAAACGGTGGAAGACTTTATATGCAAGACGAAAACCATCAACCCAAGAAAGGCGAAGCGTTCCGAACCGGAAGCAGAATCCAAAACGTCGGGATATGGGCCCAACAATACTGCGGAAAGCGTGACAAAGATCGGGGATCTGATGGACCCCGCCAACGAATGCAGGTGTGGGAGGCGCTGTCTGTCCCAATTCGAGTATCGTCCCGTGCAGGCGTACTTACGTGAGAAGTCTACGCTAAACGGTCGCCAGTTCAAGGAGAACATCATCGCGGAGCTTACTCGTGCGCGTAGGTTCAAGCCCGGATCGCAGAAGCTTGAAATAGAGATGTTCGACTCGCTGACGTTCCTGGGCAAGAAAGTCTGCAAGGATGCGTTTCGACGACTGCACTTTATTCCCGAAAGCACATGGTTCAAGTGGCACGCGCACGTGTGTGGGGGCGGCATGCTGGAGAGCACAAGGAAGAGGAATTTGACGCTGTACAACGACCCGACGAACCTGAACTGGACTTATTTCTTGGAGTACGCTGCTCACGAGATTTTGCCGTTGGCGGAGCCACAACCTCAAAACGGCAAACTCCAAATGAATCCGATCCGACCAGCCGATAGTTATGCCGCATACAAGCTTATGCGTCGCGGCGTTTATCAGGTTAAAATCACGCAGTTTCGCAAGTATCTGCGCGAGTACCTCCGCGCGAAGCATATTACCATGCGCAAGCGGAAGGATTGTGCAGGTAAGTGCACGACATGCGAAATCTTGACGAAGCAGCGCCGTGCTGTAAAGGACTTGGAGGACCTGGAGGACTGGAAGACGCTTAACGACGCGCACCGGAGTGATTATCGAAATGAGAGAGCTCAGTACAATAACACCCGTGCTGATAGTTCCAACCAGTTCGGCATCAGTGACTCGTATTGTTTCGACGGGGCGGCAAACAACAACACCGTTTGTCCGCACTTCCCCGTGAAGGTCAAGGCGATGAGCGACAAAGCTGGAAGTTTCTTCCACCTTCATCTGCAAGCAGTCGTGATGCACGGCACGGTGTTGTGCATGTGTTTACTTATGCCATGGGTTCCTGGCAAAGACGTGAACATGTGCCTCACGACGCTCAATATTCTGCTACGGTATGTGGTGGAGAACACGGAGCGGCACTTTCGGCAAACATGCCACGTGCAAATGGACGGAGGGTCGGGGAACTGGAACCGGCATCGCCTTCTTCTGCATCCTGGTTCACCACGGGCTGTACAAAGAGATCTACCTACACCGTCTGCCCGTAGGCCACTCCCACAACGACGTCGATGGCTTTTTCGGGTTGCTGAAGATGCTGTTGTGGGGTAAGACCGCGGATAAAAAAGGCCACTGGTTCATATCTTTGGAACAATGAATTGCCTTTCTCTTTGCCTGGACGATAACAACCATCAACAAGCACACGTACGTCGTCGGCTGCAACTTGGACTTCAAATCGTGGATCGACCCGCACTTGAACGAAGAGTTTGGTGGCCACGCTGGACGAGACCGCAAGGTGCATACTTGGTGCTTTTACGTCGCTCCGGACAAGCTCGTCCGAGCGAAGTACAAGTTTGGTGACAGGTTCAAGGAATGGCTACCAAGTGGCGTGGACGAGGACCCGAACCTTGGGTTGATTATTTGTACCAGTTATCCCGACGTCGACTCCGCCCCGGGCTATATGGACAACCCGGAATGGAAGCGCAAGGGGAAGGGAAACAAGGTATTGGACATGGAGCAAACAACGCGGAGCTGTCTATTGGGACTCCGAGCCGCAACGCCAGATCTGGTGAGCCAACAACGACACGAGGAATTGAAAGCAACCTTCCCCTTGCCTTTGAAGGTGGAGGCCGTGCGAGAGCGACATCCCGAGCGATTACCTCCGAAGTGGGACCTTTCACTGCTGCTGACACGTGCGCATACCCGCGCATCTACAGTCAAATGCGATGGGCTCTTGAAGACGCGGTATGCTAAGGCGGAGCAGTTCAATGTATGTTTCGACGGCGTGACGCATAAGAAACAAGTGGTGGAGAAAGAAGTCCTGAAAAATATTGACATCAACGAGGTTGTGGCTTTTATGCGCGAGGCCAAGTATTGTACTGAGCTGATTTCCAGAAGGTAAGACGACCGTTTACCAGCCTAGTGCGATCTGATTTATACCTTATTTATATTTTATTTTGTCATTATTGTCCTTCAAGTGTCTAAGCAAAGTCAGGTAGGTTTCTTTTTCTAGCTCCAGATCTTCCTACAACAAGGGCATTTTGCAATATCCGTGCAACTTGCCAAGTAGGCCTGGAAACAAGGGTGATGATACAGCACGTTTTTGCAGTCACATCCTAACCCCGAAACCCACGTTTCCGCAGGGAAAACTATTTCTAAGCAGACGACGCACTTGTTTCCTTCCTCTCTTTCCGAGTTGGTGGTGGTGGCGGCTTGCTCCTGTGTTGCGGGAGTCCTTTGATTCCCGGTAGAAGAAGTCGTCGCTTCGTCTTCAGGTGTCGCTGTTGTGGAGCTTTGCAACCAAGGAAAAACCTGCCGCAAGATTGTAACCTCGTCGTCCGAGTCCGTTGTTCCTGGTGTGTTCGGAACGACGGTAGAAGAGGTCGTTCCTTGTTCTTGATTTTCGCTAAAAAAACCCTCACTCATCCAGGGAAAAACTTCCCTCAGGATTCTAGTCTCGTCGTCGTGAGAGTCCGTCATTGCGGTGTAAGAGTATGCGAAGATAATACGAAGTGTATAGAGAAGTTTCAAACTAGGGTTCGCTTACGCAGGTACGAGGATAAACACTTACACCGAGTGTTATCTGAGCGGAATGCTGAACTGCGGGGTCTTACGACCAAGACCAAGAAGTTGGAACGCCTGATCCAGCTTTTGAAGGCAGAAGATGCTGGTGAAGAAGCTCCCGCAGTTCGTGCAGAGGCAGAAGAAGCTGCTGAAGAAGCTCCCGCAGTTCGTGCAGAGGCAGGTGTGCGTGAAGCAAATGGAAAGAGGAGTCGGAGAGGAGCTCCACCTGCTGCTCGCAAGAGGTTTTCAGGCGCACAAAGGCAAAACAGGGCGCGCAGAACTTCACCCGCCTCCGAAGGCGACAGCGATGATACTGATATGGAGATGGATCTTGCCACTCGCAGTCGGAGTCGGCAGGTTGCAGCGCGCAAGAAGAAGCCTGGAAAGCAGCCAAAACAGCAGAAACAGCCCAGCAGCAGTGAGGGCACGGATGATGGCGACGATGAGCACTCCTCCGGTGTTGACGAGAGTCTATATGACCGTGGGATGCGTTTGGCATCGCAGAAGGAACACTTGGCAGCCGACTACCGGTTCGAGGACATGACTGTGGGCAGCTATGCCGTGACCGTTGCAGGCGGGGAAGCCAGCGACAAGTGTTGGTTCAACGTTATGCTCCCGGACGGCGGTAAGTCACTCCCACTCCATTTCGTGGAGGTGGTGGGGCAGCATGCCTCACGGAAGGAGATAACCTGGCAGTTCTGGTTGCCAGCACAGTCACGGAGAACGTTCGAGACGGTAGAACAACTCTGTGAGGCTGGAGCTTTCGTACGGGGTGCCCGCACCCTTCGCATGAAGTCTACATTTGACGTGAACGAGGTGTTGACATGCTGGGATGAGACCGCAAAATCTGGTGTTCAAGGCGGAATTCCAGGTTGTGAGGAGAAAGCTGAGCTTTTAAAAGCACTGCTGGAGAACTCTGAAGAGTAAATAAGTGCAGTCAAGAGTTCGTATGTGCATGCATGTACACATGTGGTTGTGCTTACACCTAAATTGGTGTTACCACTTAGGGTTTCCCCCGCTAGAGGGCCATTTGCTCCAGAAATATGCACGGAGATGCAAGTGCTTGATATTTTATTTGTTCAAATATGTTTTATGGCAAACTACATTATAACATAGCACGTGACGGGTCCATTAGCAAGAACCTTTACATATGTTACCCGCCCTTTGTGAATACGCGTGTGATAAAGCATAGGGTTTGAGGGGGGTTTTGGCAAAATTGTGCTGAAATCGATGAAAATATCAAACATACGATAAATAGGTACATATTTTCCCTTTTTACTTCCATTTTATAACCTTTAATCTCGATCTAATACCATATGTGGATTTTTGGAACACTCCTCAATATGCCTAAGAGTCACGCGTAAGAATTCTGAAAACCCCGCCTCGTACGATGAGAAAAACTTCCAAAATTATAACCACCCTATTTTTTGGGCATGATATGTTTAAAATAATGTAAGAAACATCAAAACAATGACCTTCAAAAAATCTTCCAATTTAGAGCGCATCTTCCAATTAAGAGCGATCGTCGTTCTTTCAAGATATGCCCAAAAGCAACTTCTATGAGGAATCCCGCGAACGTGCTCTCACACACAAGGCAGGGTACACGGCATTTATCCAATCGTGTCGCCTCACAATTGAAGAATTTGAGGAACTCTTAAATATGCCACTATCTGATCCCGATTATGAAGCCCTCGGGTTGGGAACAACTCTACGAGAGTTGCTTGGGGAATGCTACAACCCTGGTGCTGAAAAGAGTGACTTGGAAAACACGTTGGAACGACGGGATAAAAAAAAGAAATTCTCGGCTCCTGAACAGCTCTTCTATTACTTACATATTATGGCATCCCCTCACACTACTTGGCAGTCTTTTGAGGCAAAGTTTGGATGCGACAAGGCTACTGTGATGAGGCTATACTATCACGTGCAGTCGAGCATTTTCAGGGTGACTGCACCCGAAATCTCTTGGCCAGACGAAGACGAGCGCCGAGAGTTGGCTGAAAGATATTGTGGTGCTTTTGCGGGTTGCCTAGGCTATGTAAACGGGACACGGTCTGGAATAAAAAAGCCACTACATTGTCAAACCGCCCTTTATTCCGGGAAAATTGCAATGCACTGTGTGAATACTCAGGTGATCGTGGATCTTACGGGCAAGTTTATCCAAGGGACAGTGGGTGTAGCTGGGAGTGTGCATGACAAAATAATATATGATGCGTGGGACGGGTATGTAAACGAGGAAACTTTTTCAGCCCTGGTGAGTTCATCTTGGGCGACCCTGCATATAATTCCAAGCTCACCGCACACCGTATTCTTGCCAACCCGACCGAGACCGATTACAGAACGGTTAAAAAAGCTATCAGCGAAGCAAAAGCAGCAGGTGACCACGACCGCATGCACCGTTACGAAAAACAACTCGAAACGATGCAACGCCAATCCGATTATATTCGTCGGCTCCGCGTACAGGTCGAAAGATCACTCGGAGTGGTCAAACAGACCTTCCCGTTTGTGGGCTTACCTGGTCGTGGAAAGTGGAAAAAAGATCCGTGGGAACTTGGCATCGGTCTCACGTGCGCGATGCAACTTCAAAATTTCATATGGAGGAAACGTGAGCACCGTGAAGGAGACGGAGGCTTCCCACGTGGAGAAAAGCACTTCGCGGGCGAGTGGGAAGCTTGGGAAAAAACCCTTATGAAAGAAATAAAAGCAGCCTCTCACCAAGCATTTTTTGTGGAAGACCCGACGCAACTTGACCCGCGGGTGGGGATTGTCGATGATCTCGAAGTTTGGGCACAAGAGTGACTTACCTATACCGAGCCACTGGAACCAGCTCTGGCGGACCCCTCGACATCCACTACCATGACCTCCTCCGCGTCCTCTTCATCATCAGAGTTGGTCAAGTCGATGGCAACTTGCTCCCAAAGTTTGTTCTCGAGGCTCTCGAAGATTTTCTTCTTTTTATCGTCCCACTGATTTTTATTCTTCCCCGCGATCATCGTCAACTGCAGGAAGAAGCATGGCACGCACTCAAAAAACAATACGTAGGCGTGACATTTTTATTTACGTTTTGAATTATTTTGTTTTTGATTTATGAAGGTTTAATAACATTTTAAAAATGTGAGAGGTGCAAGCATGCATGTGGGTACAACTCACCAGTAACGTCGACACAGTCGAATCCTTGACCTGCCGTTTCTCCAAATTCCGCTTCCTTTTCATATCAGCAGCAGTAGGCATGGACCGTGCAACCTGCTGCAGCAACACCCGTTGCTCCTTGGCGGCAGCAGCGGCCTCCTGCTGCAGGCGACTCCGTTCCTGCTCCTGTTGTTTCACCTTCGAAATAAGCTCGGCCTTCTCTGTCATCATTTTGTTCTCAACCTGCTTCCGTAAATCCTGTGCTTCCTGTTTTGCGCTTGTTGCAGCCGACCGAGCTTGCGAGGTTTCGGCGGCACACTTGCTCTTCTTGTCCTCCATGACCTGGCGCGCCATATCGTCGATCGACCTGTTATTGAACGAGAAGAGGCCATCACCGTAGGAGGGGAAACGAAATAATTTAAAGGAACCCTAATATTCGTTGCACCTAAAATTCAAATAGACTTAAGAGACAAAGAGGGGCACTTACTTGTTCAGGGCTACAGTTTTCTGTGCTGCCGTTAATTTTTTAAGTGCCGCTGCGTGGCCAGTTGGATCAGCAGTTGCGCTGACGGCATCCAGCGCGACCTTCGCGTCCTGAAGCACCTTCGCACGTTTCTGGCCATCTGCGTAAGACTTGCGTTGAACCTCGGTCAAAATATCATAGCTACCATTAATGCCAATGCTTTTCGCCAGCTTCACAGTCGTCGTCAACATGTTCGGCCATTTTTTTGCAGTGGAGTAGTACGTGTGGAGCGTGGTCAGGTACTCTAGCTTCTTGTTCCGCTTGGCTTGGTTCTCCCCAGCACCCTCCGATACCCCCCAGTCAATGGCTCGCTTGCCATTCTCACGTTTTGATTTTGTCCCTTTCACTGCATCGCTCCGAGCAACCGCTTCGCAAGGTTTTTAGGAGGAGTGCCATCGTCGTCGGCCTCCCCCTCCGCGTCCATCTCTTCGACACCACCCGCATCACCAACATCACCAGCAATCCGCTCCGGATAATCTCCCCCCATAGGAGACTCGTTATCAGCCTCATTGATAATTCTCACCGGGTCTGAAGATTCTGTCCCGACCCCGGCTTCTGTTGCCTGTTCTGTTGTTCCTTCTGATGTGTTCACGGTGATGTTGTTTGAAACATCTCTTAAAGGTTGTCGGGAGGTTGGAGTTGCTCCAGCGCTATTTGGGGGCGGTTTCTGCTTCACAGGAGGGGTGTGTTCGACCGAGGGGTTTTCTGCATTTATCACAGTACGGGCGGCTCTAACTGCTGCTAGGATCCCCAAGTCATCTGCGCCCTCTGAAATATCATCAGGAGAAGTCGTCTCTGGGAGCTCGTGGCCTTCCAAAATTTTATCCGTGATGATATCCATGATAAGAAAATAAGCGTGGCAGAGAACTTCGGTCGAAATATTCAAACTGTCAGCAGGGTTTCAAACCGAGTTTCGAACTTGCATGCGGAAATTTCCTCACCGCTCCTCTGGCCTCTCTGAGGAGCGGTGAGGAAATTTTGCGGGATTCCGCATGGATCGGACCTCGAACGTCATCCTTTTTTGCGGCACCGATCGACGAGAAATCGTACCCGATCTGCGGGAAATTTTGGAATATGAAACACGTCGCGCCCGCATGGGATATCGGGATTCCCATGCGGAAATTGAATATGAAATGACTGTTTAAATTGTGTCACACTTTCACAGAGACACAGAACAGAGAATTGCAATCGTCAATAAAAGTTAAAACTCGGTTACACTTACTAATCGTATCGTGCCAGTGCCGTCCGATCGCAAAATGACGTCAAATATTCGGTCGCAGCTCGCAGGCCTAGTGGAGATCTCTAGATCGACTGGCCTAGTATCATACAGATACACGACCCGAACGTAACACGTTTCGTGCATTAATGATTAAACGTAAGGTGTATGAAATGTATCCCTTCGTTATAGTCCAGCTGTGTGTTTGCTCCTATGTTTTTCGATAACCTAAGCATTCCGGTATGAGCTGGGGAGTGGAGACCACTCGGAAAGACAAGCTTTTCCTCAATATATACGATCTGACCTCTAACGGCGTTTTGCACAACATAGGCATAGGTGATAGTCGTTCGTTATATCGCGGTTTGCCTTGTTTCCACGACACGTCACTCCTGGTTTGCTACCCAGTTATCCGTTCTCTCCCTGTCTGCATTGCCCATACGAAAATTAATTCGATCGAGGGCCTTTGGATGACAGGCGCTTATCACTCTGGGGTGCAATTTAGAGATGAAGAATACACCTTTGCTGGTGGTGCCGGAGTGTTCCATCATGGCCCTAAGGTTAGCTCTTTAGTTATGCGCCCCTTAGGGCATTCTGGTGTTTTTTCCCAGCTGAACGCTGAAACGAAAGCTATTTGAGTCTTCGTAGGCACATTCTCCGTTTATCACTTTTATTTCAGATCCGCACATATGATTCACAGATATCGGTCTGAGGAGAGAGCACTTGTTTCTGACGTTTGCAGGAAGCCCCAGGGGCAGTGTACCGTGAAACCCTTGAAATTGGAAGCTTTGAAGGGGGTATGACCAGAGTGCGAGAGGTCATTGAAGCACTTCAAGAAGAATTTGGATCCACTCGATATCACGTGATTTTGAACAACTGTAATCACTTTAGCGACAGATTTTGTAAACTTCTGACTGGAAAGACCATTCCACCCTATGTCAATCGATTGGCATACATAGGCTCCTTCGCCGAGTGTCTGTTCCCAGATCGCTTCAAACGCTCTCTCACAAGTGGAACTCCCTATTCCCAGGTTACTGAAGTGGGCTTCACTGCTTTTAGAGGCTCGGGCAGGAAACTCAACGACGTCGGATCGACTTCTGCTCCCACCCAAGACAACGTGTCCCTGATTCCTTCTTCGGCGGGCGAAACTGAACGGCTGGAAATGTTGCGTAAGCAAAGACTTGCTAAATTCGACAGCTCCTAAGCTTTTCTATTTTAAGGCTGTCGGTGTGTATAGCCACTGAACTAGCCACTATATCCACTGAAATTTCGAGCGAAACTAGAAAGACTGAAATTTTGAGCGAGACTAGAAACACTGAAATTACTTGAGTTGTGTTTGAACGTGTGCTTCACACAAATGACTTGCTCAAATCCTATCTTTCTATCGCCCAAATCTTTGGTATCGGTGGCTACCTTTACAATAATTTGCATAGATTCGCAAACAGCTGGGCATTCTATGGTACTCGAGCTCTTTGATTCCTTTTGTCGTCCTCACGTGTCGACTTGACCCAGGTGAACCACCCTCGACGTGGATTCAAGCTCTTTCGAACCCTTGTCGCAAGGAACTCGGCAGCCGTGTCTATTACGTTATGTGCTATCGGTGGCATATAGAGAGGGAGGGGAAGAGAAGCTTACTGGCCTTACAGCGGGGCGACCTTGTCGTTTGAGCAACTTTGTTGCACGTCACCACGAGGGTCATAAACTAGCTTTGTTGTGCATCGCATGTTAAATAAAATCATGAATTCAACCGACCTATTTTAAGACGCAGAGTGGCAATAAGGATCTTTTGAAGGTATCGCCAAGTTTCAAGTAGGGTTGTTTCATGGAGATGCCAACTTTCTCCCCCCATAAAATCCATAATGGGGGAGCAGTGGTGCACCCCTGTGTCACCCCTCGCCCGGATGTCATGTATGTGTGCAGCTTCCTGTGTTGGTAAGAGCCGGTGTACGAGTACATCCGCATCATCCAAGGCACCCAATATGTCACGATGTCTTTGGTGTTGCCAATGATAGCTTGGCTCATCGAGTTTGAGTTGCGGAACCCCTCTGTTGACTTGACATTGGCGGATGGGACGGTGTCGAGGCACTCTGCGTTGTTGCCTGCTGTACGCACGGGGCGGGAAGACATGTGCAACGACTTCGTGCAGAGGTGGTATAAGGATCTCTCCATGTAGAGCATCATGGAAGACTACATTCTTTGTCTCCGCACTCTTAGATCCCCGCAGGCTGGGAAAGCTAGGATTTCGATGGGTGCAGCATCTCCGCTTACAACGGCGATATGACCCGTGAGCGCTGAGCGGGCCCTCAGCATTATCCGGACTGCTTGGACTGACTTCATGTTCGGTTGTGAGGACTGAACCAGTCTCACAGGTATGTAAGCAAACACTTACAGGTAATATGGTGCAGAGACCATAGGGTGATATCGGGTGACTTTGGGTAATGTCGGATATTTCGGATATTTCGGTTAAACTTTTACTGTTTGAGGTTACAAGACACCAGAGGTTGGTGCCAATGTGTAACTAATTCAAAAACTGACATGAGAGCTTGTTCAACTCTTTAAGTAGTAACATGTCGACTCGAATTCCCTCGGATCACTTCGGATTCGACAGTCACATTGCTCAGTCACTTCATGTTCACCAGTCCGATGGCCTGTCTTGTCATTTAGCCCTTGGGTTGCAGCTGCCATTCATACAATGATCTCTGCTCTGATTTGTTGAATAATCATAGATCTGATGATGTGGCAAGAACTGAGGCTCTCTTGGTTTCCCTCCAGTTCTGTTTGGCTGTTTGAATATTAAATGGTTCCCGCCATTTCTGGATTGGTTTCCCACCAATTCTCTCAACCTGATCTGCTGTGGTTGCAGATGTTCAAAAGTCACATGCTGTCAGTCACCCTCGTCAAGGTATCTACACGCACCTATGATCTTGGCGTCCTCGTTGGGTTGTTTCTTCTTTTTGGTGGGATGTAGGCTGTTCTCCTCTTCCCGTTTGGCACGGAAAGCTGCTAAATCTTGCTCATGCCCAGCAAGATTCTCTATGGGCTCCCACGTATTCGCCTTTTCGGAGCGAGTCCTGCCCATGAAATTGGCCATTAGGGCTTACCACCTTGAGTAGTTCTTGCTGGAATCTGTATAGGGAGCCCTGACTGGGAGTCCCTATGACAGACCCCTAGGCCAACACTGGACTGCTGACTGATCTGTAGGCTCGTGTTGTGACACACGCTGTGTCACAGGTAGGCTAGACTCCGTTACCGTTGCGAGACCGTTCGGGGTATATCTAGCTTAGGGTTTATATTATTAAGGGAGTTTATCCAGACACAATTCGAGACCCTCTGATATCTAGTGAACTAGGATATTCCGGTAGGTCGTGGCCCCATCCACGCTATATTCCACATTGCTTTTGGCCATGATTGGCTAAAACAGCCGCTTTGGTAGGTGGTGCGCACCGGCGCGTTTGGGTGCGCGTGGGAAATTTGGGATGAGCAGCTTTTGAGTATTTGATCGGCGGCTATGGGGGTTCGACCTGGATCGGACTTTGTCGACGCAATGTCCTTGTACGGTTTTCTCTTTGCCTTGATCCAGCAATCTACCGTTTCTTGGGCTGGTGACTGCAGCACCTTCGACCTCGACTTCGTCTTCCAGTGCCCCTCGCTGCCATGGTTTTACCGCTCTTCGCGTGGCTGTGTACTCGCATTCTCCCCACGCCGCTACCCTTACGCGCCCCAGCGTACCACCTCCCATCAGGCTCTCTACGTGATGGTTTCTACGAGATCCAAAAGGTCCCTTATGAGGGACTCCGACATCGATGCCTCTCTGAGGCTGACCGACGCAGTGCGCAACACGCCGACGGTCAAAACCCCGACTTTTGTGTATCCCGCACCTACTTCCAACGAGGACGCCGACGTTGCCACCAGGAAGTATTTGCAGGAGCAGTTCAAGCTCGTTGACGAGATCTACAAGCAGCGGCTGCATCGGTCTTGGGCCAAGGGTATCCGCGAGGATATCCTTGGGGACAAGAAGCATTATTTCAGCGGCACGAATGACGCGAACCTACTCTCCGACATGGTGGTGCAGCTTCGTACGGAGTTCGCGTCCGCTGGACTGGAGCTGGCCTCGTTCGATCTGGACGAGCCTATGGCTCTGGTGGTGAGCAAAGTCAACGGCTTGCTCTACGACGTGCTCCAGCTGGTCATCGAGAAACACAGCAACGCCCACGTCTGGCTTACGGGGACGGACGCGTCTGCTGACCGAGATGGGCGGCGTGCTCTGGTGGACATCATCAAGCGCTGCGTTCCGGTGGCGTTGCGGGAGTCCTTCCAGCAAGAGCATGCGGCTCTCAGCTATCCCGCCAACGTTGACCCGCAACCCGTTCTGGCTCGGGAGCAGCGTTTGGTGCGGGACAACAAGGCGGCTGACTGGACGCCCACCGAAGCCACCAGGAAGCTCAGCTTGTACACCCGGTGTTCTACGCCGCGGTTAAGGTGCGCTATCCCATGGTAGCCGATCTTGCGACGGTTTCCCTCAGTGCCCTTCGCTCTCTGGTGGTTGAGATTTACCAGGCGTGGGCGGCGACGGAGGCCGGGAAAGCTGCCCTGGCCAGCCCCTCTTCTGGTGGCGCGTCGGCTTTGCTCTCCAGCGACAAGCACCAGGTGCTCCTCGGCAAGATCCAGGAGTTGACTGAGCTGGTGCAGCGGCAGTGCGGGGCGGCTCGGCCGGTGGTGCAGCGGCAGCGGGATCCGCCGCAGCGGCAGCACGGGCAGCGGCCGCCGCAGGGACGCCAGCCGCAGCGGCAGGGGCAGCCCCAGCGGGGCTTTCGCATGGGTGTGAACAACCCGCCCGCCGTAGGCTTCGATCGCGACGAGCAGTGGGCGAAACCGCTCTGCATTCGCTGCAAGAAATCCGGTAAGGAGCTTTATCACTTCTACCGCGACTGCCCTCTTGGCGGTCGCCAACATTCCCCTGGCACGGCCGCAGCTTTCTGCGTTCCCATAGACGACGAGGATGCGGAGGGCGTGCACGCCCTCGCCATGTGTGCCGTGTTCCAGGAGGCAGCGGATGAGGGGGCGGACGCCTTTGCCCGTGCGGCGACGGCGTACGGCCCGCCAGCGGTGCTTTGCGGGGGCGTTGTAGGGGGCATTGACGTGTCCGCCTACGGCTTCTCCGTGGACGCGGTGCCACCAGTGACGGGGACGCCCGGTGAGGACATCCTCCAACGGCTGGACGACCTCGCGGCGGAGGTCAACGCGGCCGTTGAGCCTAAGGTACATTACACTCACGCCTCCTTCCTGCCGTCTGGGGGCGTGGACACGCAGGCTTCGGCTCTGGTGTGTGACCCTGCCGAGGCAGGTGACACACCGGAGAAGCAGGTTCCGGCAGGTGGTGCGGCGGCATCGGCATCCGCCGTGCCGGCCCCTGCTATGCTTGTCCTGGAGGACGAGGAGGAGCTCCTGAAGCTCTACGGCTACGGCGAGCCCGTGTCCCTTCAATCGGCACGGGTGACCACTACGGCGAACACGGACGGTGAGTTCAAGGGCATTGTGGAGAATGTCAACCACGCCGCGGTTGTGCCGGTCGACCTGACTGGCTACGACACGGATGACCACGAGGACTGCTGAGATTCAGTAGTTCAGTACCACGTATGACGTATGACAGTGACAGTGACAGTACAGTGACTTCCTACCTGTACTCAGTAGTTCGACTTCGGTAGCTTAGACTGTGACACACGATATGATTGCCTAGTGACGGCCTCAGAGCTTAGATAGCCTGAGAGTCGTGTATTCATTTCTATCTTTTGATATACCCGATTGCCTCGCTCAAACCCTACGGCGTTCAGCGTTTTCACTGTGTCACTAGGACATTCTAGTAGGCTATAGGCCCACCACTTGCCTAAAGTGGTTTTGATTCAAAGCCACTAAATGGCTGGCTAAAGCTGTAGAGGGGCGAGCGTGGCTGAGTAGGTAGAATGTTGCGGGGTGCCGCGTTTTCGCGGCACAACTGACTGCGTGGATGGAGAGGTAAGCGCGACGAGTGGCGGAGGAGAGTACGGAAAAGATGGGTCAGAGAGCGCTGGGGCCCCCGATGGTATGCAGCATTGCGCAGAGTTTGGTACTGAGTGGTTCGCGACACGTTAAAAAGGCCATGACCTCGGACATCGACAAGCGCGGAGACCTCGACCCTACTCTCCTACTTTCCGCCCACCCCCGCCGCTCCGCATTTTTCCTCGCTACTCTATGCGTCTTTACCCGTATCATTTTACCTTAATTTGTTACGCTTGCCGCTTGTTTGTGAACTTTGAGCGGATTTTGGAATCTTGCGGGCGACTTGGCCGTTTTTGACCACTTATAACTTGCGGACCACTTGGACTCAGACATTTTCCCTTGGAGGGTGTTTTTACTTCGCCATTACCGGCCGTGTTACCGAGTTTCGTGGGCATCGGAGCACATTTTGAATTTATCTCGGATTTGGCCCCTTCCTTGAGGGGGGCTCACCCTTATCGTTAGGGTTTCATCGCTTCGGTGCTTCGCTTACGGTTACCATGGCTGCCGTGGATTCTTCCGATGGATTCACCACTCCGGTCCCGGCTGGGATCGACACGCGGAGGGCACTTCCCTTTAGCGACGGCCCTGAGGAGCCTGTGCCCCCTACACCTGTGAAGAATCGCCCACTTGCGGGTGATGAGACAGGCGGTGCTGTGGTTATCAGGGAATTCCTTAAGGACTGCCAAACTATTCTCCGCGAGCCTGGTCACAGGGCCAGTATTATCTAGCAAGTTCGTGACCAGTGCCGGCCCACCCACATCAAAGCCTCGGAGTGGGTGTTCGACATCGACAAGATCAAGGGCCAAGTGCCTCGGGAGATCGCCTTGGACCGCTTCACTCAGGCGGTAAAAACCCAGCTGACTGACTTCAATCTCCAGTTTGCCACGGTATTCCACCCGACAGACCTCACCACATCTGTTCTCCCTGAGGCCACTCGTATTCTCTACCGCATCTTGACGTCATTGGTGCGAGGATCATGCCTTCGGCTCGTTGAGGAGTCGGCTACGGTGTCTCCGGATGATGGACGCCGTGCATGGCTCGTCATCTGCCGGGCCGTTGCCAGGCGACGCAGGCCGTGGGTGTCCCATGGCTACCTGTTCGAGACAGCGCCGGCGATCGAGCTGCTGGAGGATGTTGACCCCGAGCCCTATATTAAGGGTTTCATGCAGCACCACACCGCTGTCCGGTCCGAGCTCAGACCTGGTATAGAGCCTGACGACGTGTGGGGTGTGGGGTTCGCCTTGGACCTCCTCACCCTTCGCATGTGCCCTCTGTATTATAAGGATCTTCTGCAGGAGTGGAGTTCTAAGACGGCCGAGGGCAGGGAGAAGCGGGCTCTCGGCATTCAGCAGTTCACGTTGGCTGTCAAGGCCTTCCACCAACAGAAAACAGAAGAAAAGAAGCTGCTTAAGGAGAAGAAGAAAAAGGATGGGGTCTCCGCGTTGGCGGCCTCACTTCTCTCTGGGGAGTCCCCTTCTGCCGCCCTTATGGCCCGTGCGGGCATCCCGCAGACTCGCATTGTTGGTGGCCGCAGGCGTGACGAGCCCAGGCACCCGCCACAGGCTCGGGATGCTCAGCCGCAAGCATCCGGACAGGGTGCTCACCGGTCTGGGGGCGACAGGGGTACAGCTCCCCGCGCCAGACCGGCCCGCGGCGGGAAGAATCGACAACAGAACATGAAGGGACACAGGAAGGGCTCTCACCCTTCCCCTCATGCCCCTCCGCCGCGGACTCAGGGGCGGCGGCAGCCTGCATCCGGTGGTTCACCGACTGACTTGAGAGTGACCCGAGATGCACAGGGCCGCCACTCGGTCCAGTGTTGGGACTGCGGCGGCCCTCACTTCCGCCGTGATTGCCCTGGAGGGGTGCAGAGTGCGCATGTGGCGGGGTTCCACCCCGAGGGCACGCCGATTGCGGAGATCCTGTCAGTGCTGGATGAGGCTTTCCTCGATCCGGAGGAGGAGGTTTACGAGTCATGCTTGTACTCTTACTCATTGGAGCTCGGGGAGGCACCGCTTGACCTCCCCGCGGCCCAGGCGGCTGCCGTTGTGCCGCACTCTGCCGTTGACGGTGAGGAGCCGTGGACTGAGTCGGAGTGGGCTATCTGGGACTCATGTGGCCGCTCGGAGGAGCAGTACTACGACGCTGTCAACCGCTTCAACTCGTACCAGGACCCTGGCGATGGGGACTGCCCCGACGGTGAGATGACACCTGCTCAGCTCCACGTTGCCGTGCACCAGCCTTCGGACCCTGCCATGTCTCTGCAGCACTTCAGTGTTGAGCCACAGCAGCCAGCGGTGCCGGCAGCCGACGTGCAGATCACAACAACCAACACCGAATTCCCTGGAGCTGTGCAGCTGGTGAGCACGGCACCGCCGTCCCAGCCCAGGGGTCCGGGTGGCCCGGGCCGCAGGCCCTATGGGGCGGGTCACTTCATGTACATGAGTCTGCTGTGCATTCTAGCATTCTCTGGCACGGCAGATGCGGTGCAGTCTGGTGGTGCCTCCGGTGCTGTGCTGGAGGTGCACCCACGGGCTCTGGTGCTTTGGCATGCTATCACCTGGGGTCTGGCTATCTCGGCTTGTCTTCCTGCCGTTGGTGCCAGGACTCCCGTACGCACCTGGCGACACCTTGTCAACCGGCAGTCACCAGCGGGCGGGCCCCAGCCCTCAACAACCCAGCCTCCGGCGGGTGAGCCCCGTACCTCTCGCCGCTCCTCACCAGTCTGGACTGCTGTTCTGGTTATCTGTAGCCTGGCCCTGTGTACCTCGGCACTACTGTTTGGGTACTCTCTGGGTCTGCGGCAGGCAGTCAGGCAGTCAGTCAGTCAGTCAGTCAGTCAGCTTACCCCGCCAGCAGGGGGGTCCGTCGGCCGTTCTGCTGGTCAGCTTTTCTCAGCTGATGGACTGGCTACCGGTGATACCGGCTTATGTCTGGTCTCTGGTTATGCTGTGGGTACTATGCTTCTGTGGAGCTTGGTGTACTGTCTGGTCAGCTTGGGTCAGTTACAGTGGTCTACCCTCTGGTACCCGCTGGCTATACTGGTATTCTGGTCTATGGCAGTGCAGAGTCAGTTCCGTTGTATGTGCCCGACGAGGAGTGGGCTGCTTCTGGATTCAGTTCTCTGGCCAGTGCTGTCCCTGCACCCGTCCGGGTTGACAGAGGCATCGTGTGTGACTCTGGAGCCACATGTGTCATGTGCGGGGACCTGTCGGCCTGCACCGACGTGGACTACACCCGTACGGTGGCCTTCACCATGGTCACGGCTGGGTCTCACAGGACGGATGCTACTGTGACATTCCATCTGTATGGGGTCTGTATCCAGGACGGAGCCATCGACCACTTCGTTCTCCCAAACTCACACTATAAGGCCGGCTGCCGCACTCTCCTGTCTTCTCGGGTTATGCTTTCCCTCGGCTTCGGGTCCCCTGACCTTGTATCCCTCACTTACACCCACCCACCTGCCTACTGGCCGTGTCTATCGGATCATTGACTCTGGCACAGACTATATGTGGGCGGAGGTCCCTGAGGGGGCAGCCAGTGCACTCACCCAGACTGCCTCACGTGTCCGCACCGGTGAGATCTGTGACTGGATGTGGGCACGCTCAGAGTATGCCAAGTGGGCTTTCCTGAAGGGCTCGCCTGCTGCCCTGGCCAAGACCGGGGAACACAACTTTGACATCTCCCTCTTCGGAGACGACCTCCCCCCCCGGCGTGGGTAACAACCAGACCTGCCCAGTCAGGTATTCACTGTCTGATTCCTGCTGGGGTCACCTCTGGGCCGGTGCCTATATATATGGCAACCCGCCTTTTGACAGACTCACCTGTGAGCGGATGCTCAAGAAGGCCAACCGAGACTTTGCAACCGACCCCGAGCACACGGTATTCCTCTTCCTGATTCCCCAGTCACACCTCAGTACCTTCAGGCAGCACCTTATTCACTGGGAGGTGCTACATGTGTATCCGGCTGGCACATACAGAGGGCATATTCAGCTACCGTCGTGAGCACACCTATGCTGGACGGCCCCTTCAGTCGGCTGGCTCGGAGGGCGGGGGGGACCGTGTCTTCATTGCTGGTACCCCGTTCCCGGTGGCTATCATCTACCGTGATCAGTACACGTCCATGAGGTTCACCCCTGAGAGGTGGTGCCATTCCGCATATGCTCATGCTCATGGTCTCAGGCTGGCTCAGCTCATGGACCGTGGTGTTGACATCGCCCGACCTGGCACTACAGTTACCCGGGAGCAGCTGCTGGCTCACAGGACCTGTGCTGAGGCCTGTGCTGTGTGTGCCCGTATGCGGACAGTGCAGCCGAGTCCGAAGTACCCTCCGGCTGACAGATACAAGGCTCAGAAGCCCGGATCTATGTGGGCGGCTGATGCTACAGGCCCGATCACGCCTATTGGCTATGACGGGTCGAGGTACCGCTGGACCTTTGTGGAGTTCACTGTGAGGTTTACACTTTGCTACTTCTCTGCTGAGAAGTCGGCATACAGCTTCATTCTGGCTCAGTTCCTGGCAGATGTTGTTCATCACGGCTTTGCCTGCACTGGCCTGGTTCTCCGCACTGATTGTGCCCCGGAGCTGTGTGACCCTGCAGCACAGGCTCTGTACAAACACCATGGCATCAAACACCTGCAGTCGTCACCCACCCTGCACTGGCAGAACTTCATGGCTGAATATGTGATTGGTAAGATCTCGTCGGTCTCCTGTGCACTCCTGGAGACAGCCGGTATGGACCTCACCTACTGGCCTCTTGCAGACAGTCATGCCTGCCTGCTATGGGATATCCTGCCTCATGGGCGGGACGCCGTGGTGCCATTATATCACCTTATGGGCTATCACTTTACCTACTCCCGTATCGAGATATTCGGCACCCTGTGCACTGTGGCCATGGATGCTCAGCAGCAGATGCGGGCCCGCCATCCGGGGGTCTCCAAGAAGCGGACCCCCCGGGCCTGGCAGGGGCGGTTTGTGGGCATCAGCCTCAGGTCCTCGGCCTACAAGGTACTGGACCTGGAGAGAAACAAGGTTGTTTCCGAAGGCCGGCCAGACTTCATCAGAAACTACTCGGAGTTCGGGCAGGTGATGTCATCGTTCCCTGCCCCCGCTCCCGACGAGCAGCACTCCACACCCGTGCCCAGTGACAGGCCGGAGCCGTGGAAGGACTACACCACTGACATGGTGGTGACGGTCCATTCCGTGGCTGCCTATTATGACACCCGGGACGGTGAGACCTATGCCACCGTACAGTTGCTTGACACTGGTTCAGCCGACACTTTCTGGACCACCGCCCAGCAGTATGTCATGGCTGACCCTGCGGGCACTGCTTGGTTTGACTTGGTCCACTGGCTGGACCGCCGCAGGGTCATTGACTGTGTCAATCACCACTACCCGCTCTGGACTCTGGCTAAGGCTCAGGAGGCCCGCGGTGATCCGCTGTATCCGGCACTCATTGTGTCCACGGACATGAGGCGGTCCAGGTCCTATGGGGTACTCTTCCGGCCTATGGCCTACGGTGATGTGACTGCCCCACGTGCCTATGCCATGGACCTCCGTGCCAGTCTGGTGGTGTTCCCTGATACCCACAGTGCTTGCCACCTTCCCTTCTCCGACCACCCGGAGCAGGACCAGTGGCTCCTTCCGCACTATGTGGTCCCACCAGAGGACACGGTCGGTACATTGCCAGCCAGCGGCACACTCAGCTTCAGTCATATCTCTGCTGACCTCGCCGAGCGCCTGTACCACACTGCAGCTCCTGATCTGCCACTGCCGGGTGGGTACCGCCAGGCACTGTCTATGCCTGATGGGGCTCAGTGGGAGGAGGCTATTACCGGTGGGGAGGTGCAGCCTCTGATTGACCAGGGTAAGATAGAGCCGGTGGAGGTGCTGCCCGACGGTGAGATCGCCACCAGCACCATCTTTGTGCTGAATAAGCCCTGGAAGCCACGGGATGGTCTACCGCCCGTCCAAATTCATAAAGCTCGGATGGCCGTGGCTGCCACATGGCACTGGGGCTACACCCAAGCTGAGACCGCATGCACGGTAGCAGACCTGCCCACCTTCCGCCTTCTCTTCATCCTGTCTATTATCTTTGCTGGTATGGGGGTTATGGTCTATCACTTTGACGTCAGTCAGGCCTTTGTTCATGCCCGTCTGGAGGTTCCTATATATGTGCGGTTCCCCTCTGGGTATATGTATAAGGGCAGATATGGCTATGCCAAGCTGCTCTATGCTCTCTACGGGCTACGGACGGCTGGTGCTTCCTGGCAGAAGCTGGCCAACAAATTCATGAAGTCCTTCACCTATCAGGGAATGCACTTCACCCAGTCCACATATGACCCGTGCCTATACTATATTGTGACCTCTGTGTTCGTGGCCTTCGTGGCTGTCTACGTGGATGACTTCGGGCTGACATGTGATGATGCCTTCCACCAGGCTTTCTGGGCAGCTTTCCAGGCGGCATTCAAGAGCAAGAATCTTGGCCGCGTATGACAGCCGTCCTGCAGCTTGCGGTTGACTATGATCGGTGGGGCATTGCACTGTCCCAAACCAGGCAGATCAAGGAGCTCATGTCCAAGTTCAAGCTTCCGGCCAAAACCTTTCACAATTCGATGGATGTGAACCTCGTTATCCAGAAGCCGGAGCACCCTGATCTCACCCTTGTCACCCCGTATCTCTCACTGCTTGGGTCCCTGCTGTAGATTGCACGGTGCACCAGGCCAGATGTGTATTATTCGGTCATATATCTGGCACAGTTCTC
This sequence comes from Cymbomonas tetramitiformis, assembly GCA_001247695.2. Lineage (NCBI taxonomy): Eukaryota > Viridiplantae > Chlorophyta > Pyramimonadophyceae > Pyramimonadales > Pyramimonadaceae > Cymbomonas > Cymbomonas tetramitiformis. The sequence continues at coordinate 21,896 of LGRX02013719.1, forward strand.
CTCATGCCCCTCGGCTCAGGCCTGGGAGGCACTTCAGAGAGTGGCTCAGTATCTATACTTCACACGGCACTACCGTATCCGTTATGCTTACCCCAGTGCACCGCTTTCTGTGCTCACAATACAGGTGTATTCGGATGCTGGCCATGCTCGTGACAAACTCAACGGGTGCCTCTCCTACTCGGGGGGCATTGTATTCCTCAACGGCATGGTCCTTCATTGGGTATGTGCCCGCCAGACTGATGCTGAGATGTCCTCCACTGGATCTGAGTATGTGGCCGCCTCTGTGGTTGGGCAGCGGGCCATGTCTGCTATCCATATGATTGTGGAGATGTTCGGATTTATCAGAATCACGCAGCAGGAGCCGGGTGTGTCTGCTCTGGCTCTGTCTACGGCCTTCCCTGCAGCTGACACTTCTTGGATGCAGAGGGCGGCCACGTTCTTCGAGAATCATGCTATGGGTCATGGTCAGATGGGCCCCGCCTCCCCCCTACACTACCAGGAGGCTGAGCCTGTTCCTGACAGCAGCCTGTATGCCCTGCCTCACGCGGTGCCAGTACCATATGATGGCACGGGCTACGAGGACGGTCCGCGGGAGTACCACTCTCAGCGGTCTGGCATGTATGGTACCTCTGGACCCTTCATTCCCAGGCTGGAGCTCCCAGTGGCTGTCATGATTGACAACCAGGCGGCCTCCTCCATTCTGAGGAATGTCATGCTATCCACCAAGATTAAGCATGTGTTGATCCGTTTTCACTGCTTTCGGGGGTGGGTGTGTGCTGGGTACCTAGTGCCTGTTTACATCAACACTTTACTCAACCTGGCTGATATCTTCACCAAACCTCTTCCTGGGCTCAAGGACAAGGTGCGGGTGATCATCAGCATGATCGAGTCCTTCATGGACGTGATCCGCCCGCACCCCAGTGGTGCGGGTGACTCCTAGGTTCTCTGGTCCTCTGTCCGGCTGAGCTGCAGGCCTATGAGCCGGCAGCGGTCGGGCAAGGGGTCTTTCTGGTCTGACTGGATTGATGCCCTTTGACGTGGTGCCCTTCTGGACTGGACTTTGTGTTCGTGGACAGACTGGTACCTATGACCTGCCCTATGAGACCTTAGACACCGACAGCTCTACTCTGACCTTAAGCACATCTGACTGGATTCTGGCCTTTGACTACATCCTGTACCTCTTTGACATCTTCTATGACCTCGAGTACTGGTTGACCGTCGAGCTGAGCAGCATCCGGATGAGAGTATCTATCGGGGAGCGAGATCTGGCGGAGACCAGTCACTATTTTCATATCCTTGTGGCAGTCCACCTAGTTGGCATGCATATACTAGTACTTTAGCATTCGGTTTAGAGGGTTAGCCGGAAGCGGGGATGGCGGCAGGTCGGCCCTTTGGTTGATGTTGTTCTGATCCGTGGACGGGGACCTCTTAGTTTGCATTAGCTACCTGTTTCACATTCTTGTGCCACCTCAGCCGAGGTGGTGTGCTGAGATTCAGTAGTTCAGTATCACGTATGACGTATGACAGTGACAGTGACAGTACAGTGACTTCCTACCTGTACTCAGTAGTTCGACTTCGGTAGCTTAGACTGTGACACACGATATGATTGCCTAGTGACGGCCTCAGAGCTTAGATAGCCTGAGAGTCGTGTATTCATTTCTATCTTTTGATATACCCGATTGCCTCGCTCAAACCCTACGGCGTTCAGCGTTTTCACTGTGTCACTAGGACATTCTAGTAAGGACCTCCCCGATGGTAGCTTCAGGCTGAGACCGCAGGCTGTCTTGGCGGATCACGCGCGCCAGCCGCGGGCTCCTGCCATTTCGGCGAATCATGCGTCGGAGCCCGCAGCCCACGCACCTCCCTCTGGTGGTGCCCTTGGGGATTGGCGTGACGGTGCTCACCGCACCTCTGGTTGCGGCAAGCCACCATGGGGCTTCCCCGCTCAGCCGGGTATGCGGGGGATGCCCTTCCTTCTTTCCTTCATTCTCTTGATTTCAGTCATGGGAGTGGGAGCTGCCACCTTCACGGTGGCCAACGAAACCGACCTTCTGCGGGTGTCGGATGAGGAGGCACCGCTTGTTACGGTGCCGTGTGCTATTCCACCTCGTCTCCACCGGCGGGAACAGAGGCGGCAGGGCCTCTATATGGCTCCGGTGCCGTGGCATCCCGGGCCGCCGCCGCCTGCCGTGTTATTTGAGGACGGTCCTCCGCTGTCGCCGGCATCGTCTTCAGATGGCGAGGCCCCACCGTCGGGCAGCACTTGGCAGCACCCCGGTGCGGTGCAGCCTCCCGTGATCGACGAATCAACAACACCGACTCCGTCAAATTCTCTGGCGAATGATTTTTCAGTGATCGACACCTTACACTTTGGCCGCCCCGTGTTGCTCCGCCGTGCTACTGCGGGCTACTACGGTGAACGATGTGGTGAAGGTGCTCCTCTGAACTTTGACCCCGAGTAGATCTCCTTCTGGCTTTGGCAGTGCACCACTTTCTGGTGGTGTACTGAGATGTACTTTGACCTCAACACGGTCTTCAATCTGGTTTGATTTACTTTGACACCTTTATATTCTTCAATCTGACTTGCTGGTGCAGACTTTTTCAGTAGTTTAGCAGGACACTCAATTGCCTGTATGCTTTTGCTCTTGTACTAGCTAGAGGGTTCCAATTTGTGTATCAGAATGGCACAGTTGGATTAGCAGTTAGGACCTGTCACCCTGGCTTCTACCCTAGCAACTTACACTTCTGACTCTCCTAGCCAGTCACCACCCACAGTGTTGGGGTGGTGTGCTGGAATCTGTATAGGGAGCCCTGACTGGGAGTCCCTATGACAGACCCCTAGGCCAACACTGGACTGCTGACTGATCTGTAGGCTCGTGTTGTGACACACGCTGTGTCACAGGTAGGCTAGACTCCGTTACCGTTGCGAGACCGTTCGGGGTATATCTAGCTTAGGGTTTATATTATTAAGGGAGTTTATCCAGACACAATTCGAGACCCTCTGATATCTAGTGAACTAGGATATTCCGGTAGTTCTCTCAGCTAAAAATTTTATCTACCACATAGGTCCTGTCCTCACTGCCGTCGCAGTCATAGGGGTGCAACTGCGTGCGCTTCACCAAGCCTTGACCCTGAGCCACAAGGGTAACACCGGTCGCAGCTTTACGTTTCTTCGGACGACCGACTTGCATGGTGGATTCTGGTGGAGCTTTGAGATTCGCACTTTGAGAATCCCCGTTTTGAACTATCGGATGGGTCGCGACCGATCTGAGAGGGACCTCCAGGCCCTCAACGATTGGAGTAGGGGTGCAAAATCCCAAAATCGATCCCAAGACAGGTTCTTTCGAAATTGCCAGTGGTAGATAATTACCATGCATGGTTCACGCCAAGTATCAATATATTGATAATTAATAATTAAATTCGGGTATCGATATGATATTGATAAGTGTCAAGTATCGATATGATACTGATAATTAATTCGGCGATATCGATATGATACTGATAATTAAGTGTCAAGTATCGATACGATATTGATAATTAAATGTTGGTATCGATATGATACGATATCGTTGATATATTGATATATCAAGGTATCAGAGTTATCGATACCGAGCCTTGCTCTAGCTTTAGCATGTATTATTTTTTTTGCGTAAGCTCTCATCGACCACTTGTGACTTTTCTAGCTTCTAGGCTTAACAATTTTGCACCTTACACTGTAAGCCTAGTAGCTAGGGTGGTGTGTTGACACAAGCTGTCCACCTCAGATGAGATGGTGTGCTGGAAATGACACCCTGACTAGTTCGTACAGTCAGGTGTCATATTCAGTGTGTCATCTTCGGTGATCAGCTTGTGCGACAAACTCAGTATATATTTGTATTATCTGAGTTTATCTTGGTTCGTTGTTTCACCGTCGGCAGCGTCCCCTCTCGTGCGCTGCTGAGTTTCCAGCAATACTTTATGTAATCGAGTATGCATATATGCACATGTTCGATATCGATTATACATCATGCATGCACGACATGGTAGATTATCGATGTATGTACGCATGAAAAATTCTTCGCGAATGCTCGACTCCTCAAAGAAAGAATTTCCGTCACCGCTCTCACGATATGCCACTCGTGCACATGACATTCATACAGCACTTAAAGCGTGCAGAGATGAGTCGGGTGACCCCAAAAACTGCTACGCCATTAGAAGAAGCCTTCTTGACATCATCATTGACGACCGTAAAACCACATGCTGAAGGGCTGGATGGAGAATATCTCCAGACCCGAAGGCAGTATACAGTGTTCAAAATGCAGCTGGTAACTGCTGAACACTGTCCATACCTTTTACTATCGCTGGAGCAACATCAACGTCTACATTGCATTCTGACAATTGATACAGTTCTGATCAGTTCAAATGCATGTAAATCTCTCAGGTCAGTAATCATATTGACAGCTGATAAAGGTTATTACAGACACTGCTCTGATTCATTATTCGAGCTTTGTTCTGATTTACTTAGAATCTGAAGATATCACTTTGATACTCTTTCAGTAAGTAAGTAAGTAATAAATCAACTGACAAGTTATCAATTAAGTGACTGCACTTAACCCTTAAGCCGGTATCTGGGTCAGATCTGACCCAGAAGCGATGGCAAAGTATATGCTGCTTGGGCAATTGCAGTTGCATACCTTGCATGATTTGTGCACTGAGTATTTGCACGTACACCGTTGTGTGCATATGTAAGCGTAGCGTACTTGTGCGGGGCACGTATGCATAATATATATCGCACGTACCCGCATATTTGTCGCGAATCAGTTGCACATTTGTACGTTTTTTGCGTAATTTTATCTTGCAAACCATACAAAACGCGCCTAAACTGCAACGTTATACTTACCTACGGCTCATCTACAAGCACGCGTTGCATCATGGGCCATGTCCCGATCATTATGTAAGTGATTGGTGGCTATCATCATGGAATATGACCCATAGTATCGCAAAAATCACCACACGTGTCCCTTAAGTATGGAAAACATTCCTTAAGTATGGAAAACATTGTGAAATATATGTATTTTTAGTGTTTTTTTTGGCATAAATCCACAGAAAACGATAGGCAGATGAACGCACATCGGTGCAAGTGAATCATCCTTGGAACGTATCATCAAGGTCGATGATTTAATTCCAAAATTGTGCAAAAATATGTCGAGCAGATGTCGTCAACAATGACGATAAAATTAAATCGTGCCTGTAAAATCGAAAACATTCTGACCATGTGCGCATATAAGAGTGGATATATTCGACATATATCGACATGTAGTGTCGCAAATAGTTGGTAATATAGGTATGCAATAATTGGTAAACCAAACGGGCATTTAGTGACTAAGCATGCATCGCAAAAATCCATTCTCACAACACATATAGAAAATCCTCGAATTCTAACCACCGGCTTAAGGGTTAACTGTTGATACACCTATATATTCACATTAGGGTTTGGTCTATTTGTCATGGGTTTCAATCAGCAAAACTCAATGTACTCAATACAAATGGGGCCCGCGATCGCTGTGGCACGCGGGAAGAAGAGGACCCCCCACGACCTCCATGCAAGCCAAAAACGCCTTAAAACAAATGGCGACAGGTTATTGCGCCAAGGATGAAGACCACGAAGACGCCTTTAAATGCCATGATATTGGAGTCAGACCCACCCTGCTTGAGGACCCGGGGGGAAGGGTCATGATAATGGACTCCGTGGGTGTAAGACCCAAGGCGGAAAAAACCCTCTCAGACCTGCGACACGCAGCCAGAGCCGGAGCAAGACTCACCGAGAAGGAGGCGATGGACTGCAGGAGGGCGATGCGGAGAAACCGCACTGAAGGGTCCCATGCGGACAGCCTCCTGAAGGGGGGAGGAAGAAGAGGAACTGCACCCCGGAGGGAGGGCACCCCCAGGCACAGGACGGAAGGGGTCTTCTCGGACACCAGAGGCAGGGAGGCGTGGCTTAGCTCCATACAAGTGGAAACCCACAGCCTCTGTACGACGGGAGTGGCCACAGTGTCGATGCACCAGACGAAACTTGCGGATGCCCTCAACGGAATCGAGTTCGAGCAGTCGGACCAATACGACTCGCAGATGCGCAACACGATGGAAACGGTCCGGGACGGGGGATTTTCCTTCGTCCTGACTTGTGACGGCAGCCACTGGAACGTGCTCCTCTTCGGACGAAATGAGGACACCAGCGTCTCAGTCTACCTCTATGACCCGATGGGGGGGAGGACACGCGCCTACTGACGGCGCTGAGACAATGGGCAGGACCGCCGGGATGGCCGCCGGTCAACATAACGGTCTCCAGCATGGGGGTCGCACACCAGCGGGACGGATACCAATGCGGCGTCTGGGTGTGCTACATGATTGATAAGTGGCAGGAATGGAATAGGTCCACCACGGGAGCGACGTGGGAGTCCTGGATCGGGCTGCATGGGCCCCCGGTGGGCAGAGAAGCGACGACCTCCAGGGGATACCGGGAAGCCATGAGAGGCCCAATCATGGCGCGCATAGGAGAATTGGAACAGCGGGAGCGCCACCACGTGTTCCACGGGGAGGGAGAGACTCATGACCCAATCTCCTTCGAGGAGGGGGATGACGAAATCCAAGAAGAGGCCGGCGCAGGGCCAATGCAAGTCGGGAAGAGCCCGACCAGGCAGACCCAGACAGACACGGTGCCAAAGATCCCCGGGCACGCCCAGGAACTCCCGAAGGTCGGTGAGAAAAGGACCAGGCAGACCCTACGAAGCCCCCAAGCCACGGTGGAGAGCGAGGAGATCAGACCCAGGCCGAACCCGCCCGCACAGACGCTCCAGGGGGAAACAAGCCCCCGCCAGATCACAAAGGTTAGCCTGGACGACGGCAGAGGCACGAAGTGGAAAGGGACCAAGGCGCAAATCATGATGCTGAGGACATGGGTCCTCGCTCAACTGGCCAAAGGGGATGTCAGGACGGGGGAGCTGTTCCAGCATGCGGCCAAAATCGGATACTCGAGAGATGCGGTTAGGCTGATGACCACGCACCTCGTAAGCAGTGAACAAGTCGTATGGGCAACGCACCCCCCTGTCAACGACTACCGGAGCAGAAACAAGTGGTGGAGGATAGACACCATGGAGCTCTCGGTAGGCACTGGCCCGACGGCTGCCAATGATCCGGAAGTGCCCGAAGAAACGGAGGAGGAACCCCAGGCCGTTGAGGCGTCCGAGAGCACCACAATCCTAGCGGTTAGGACGCACTGGGGAAGCAGGGAATACCTGCTCGGGCCAATTCGCCCACAAGGGGAGGCATGGGTCGAAGAGGACACCCTGCTGGCAGGAGGAATTGCGGGAATAAACCCGAGCCAGGCCGAACGAGAGACCGACATGTTCCACAACAAGGAGCGGGAAGAACAGCAGGCTCGGAGCCCCACAGAAAGAGAACCACTGTCAGGGACTCCCACGAGGCATGCCCACTACTGGCCGGGGGTCACCAAGCTCAACATAGACACTGAACCCTTTAACCCAGATTGGGACGCAGCACCCTCGGGCAAGTGCACGCTCACGACAGAGACAGGCAGGCACCACGTGTTCGCACACGACGAGCGGGGCAAGATGGTAGGCGCCCTCAAAGAGGAGGTACTCGATAGGCTCTACGACAGATATGTGGCCGCGACGGGCACGAGCAGCACAGATCAGACCCATACAAGGGCGGGGGAAGAGCGAAGGCGGTCCTTCGAGGAGCGGGAGCCACAGCTGGGCACAATCCACGGATTCGCCACAGAAGTGGTCCTCCTGCTCAAAAGATATTCCTGCGAGGAGGAGGAGGAAGTCAAGAAAACTGCACTGCAGAATCACTGGACGCTCCCTCCAGAAATTATGCAAGCGCTCCAGGAGGCCTTCGGGATCCAGGCGGAGATATTCGCGTCGCCGCTCAACGTACACAGCCACACGGCGACATACTGCTCCAAGTTCGACAGGGACAAGATTTTTGGATCCAAAGGGTCTGCATGGGACACCCACTGGGGAGAGCTGGGCGCCTTCGAGTTCAATCCGGAGTACACAGCGGCAGACCTGGACAAAGCGCTTCAGGAGGCCCTGATGTCCACCATGGCGAAAACCCCGGTACTGGGGGTAGGAATTTACCCGGCCTGGACGAGAACACCAGCCAAGGCATACTGCAGGAGATATGGAGATACTAGGATACATGAATTTGGGGTGATCCCAAGAAAAAGCTTTACGTTCCTTCCCCCAGACCACTGGGGAGGCACCACAGTATCAGGTGTCACGAAGAAGGACTACAGCAACTGGGGAGTTAGGATCCTAGTTGTTGCCAACGCAGAGGGATGGCAAAAATTCTGCCCGGACCCAGAGGGGGCAGCGGAACTAGTCGGGAGGGCCCTGCAGCGCAGCACGTACTGCACGGTCCGTAAGTACCACACGATTCGAAACCTCAGGCCGGCCAACCCGAGGGTCCACACCTCGGAGGCAGTGTCAGACATGGCGGCGGTTAAAAATGCGATGGAGAACGCTAGTCAACACGACATGATCTTCGACCCTCACCCGATGAGAAAATGGGAAATACCGAGCATGTCGCGCAGACAGGGATGGGGGAACGGAGGGAGTGAGGTCCCCAAGGAAGACCGCACCCCGGAGGCAGCGAGGGCCATGAGACAAACATGGCGCGACAGAGGACTCACCGAGGTCACGATCACGGAGTACCATGCGGCGAACACGGCATGGCCTTTGGACAAGATCAAAGAGGACTCGAGGGCCAGATGGCTAAAGGCAATGGAGCGCACTCCCATGCTCTTCAGCAGACAAGACAGGGACAGGGGACACACGGAAGTAAGGGAGCGGTTCCCCACGTGTCCCATTAAGCACAAAACCAGACTTTCCAGAACCCTAGAGAAAATCAACAAAGCCTGGGATGCAACCTCGTTCCTCTATACGGATGGGTCGCGACTGGACCCAGAGGAAGAAGGGGGGTTACATAGAGTAGGGGCGGCCTACTGGGACCCCAGAGGGGATGAAAACCCCAGAACCTGGAGGGGCACGTGGTCGACGGGTGGACACCTCACAATCAACAGAGCGGAACTCCTGGCGATCCACGCGGCACTCAGGGCCAGAGAACGCACAACACCAGGCGAGATAGCAATCTGCACGGACAGCCTCTGCAGTATGCACCAAATCCTCAACATGTTGTCCAGACCCCACACGATGGAGTGCCATAGACACAGAGATTTGCTTGAGGATATACTCTCCCTGGTCGAACAGCATAACAGCCAGGGAACGAAGGTCTCACTCAGGAAAGTCAAAAGCCACACAGGGGTGAAGGGCAACGACAAGGCAGATGAGGCGGCCAAACAGGCAGCAGAAAACCTGGAGGGAACCACCCAAATTGAACCATGGGACAACAGGACCATGTACACGCTCGTGGCCAATGCCCGAGATGGTGAATCGATGAGGCCCCTGCAAGGGGAGGGGGCGGTGGAAAGGTATGTGGCAGAAAGGATTGCACTTAAAGCGACGCAGCACAGGTCAGTGAGAAAATGGCTACAGCCCCCGAACAGCCCGTGGGAAGAATGGGGAACACCCGGCAGGGGAAATCGGGAAGGAGCTCTCTCAGTAGAGGGCTCTATAACGGAGAACCCCACGCCCGGCGCCCCAGGGCCAGCCCAAGGCCCCGACCGGGGCCAACAGGACGTGGAAATGGAGACACCAGGGGAGAATCTCCAGGAACTGATGCTCCTGAAGGAATTGCAGCACGCTCCCTGGAGCCAGGGCGACCCGCCGATGCGACGGGAGCCGGGCGACCAGGAGGAGCAGGTACACCTGCGGGACCAAGTGACCACTCAGGACGAGTGGGACCTACTCTGGGAATTCGATGAGACGCGGGGGCCGCCTCTTGACATGGAAGAGAAGGGGGCCATGAACTCGCCAGAAAGGGAGATGATGCAAGCGATAGAGGAGGCAGAATGTGCGGACCCAATTGACGGTCTGTGCCGCTCGATGATGGAGATGGACCTGGGAGAGTCGAAACTCCAAAACCTGACGGACGTCCCACAACAAGCGATAGACGCCTACCAGGAGGCGGCCCCAGCAAGAAGAAGAAAGAGGAACAGGGACCGGGAGGCCATGCACCGGGGAAACGGAGACAGGGCCGCCACAAGCCACGCAGACGCTGCCGCGGTCGAGACACACATGGGAAGAAGAGTGGAGGAGCCCCCACGGGAAATTCTCCAGGACAAGTCGATACCAGGAATATCCAATCACTTCTGGAAGGTTACTCCACCGACATTCAGGTCCCTGGTCCTAAGATGCCGGTTTGGGGTCCTCATGACGGCTGCCAGAAAGCACCTCATATGGCCGAACAAATATCCGGATCCGGGCTGCGCCCTCTGCGGGAAGAGGGACACTCCGGCACACAGGCTAGCTGGATGCAAAGACGAGACCAGCAGGAACATGGCCACAGCCAGGCACAACGAAGTGGCAAGGACCCTTTATGAAGCAATCAGGAAGGGTCGAACGGGTGCCAGTCCGATCTGGATTGCGCACCACGCTGGACTCGACGGGACTAACAGATGCACCCGCCCGATACCGGACTTCGTACTCAAAAGAGGCCAGTGCCGTAGGGACGGAAGGGACCACCCGGGGGCGAAGGACCCCCCAGACGACATACCACACTTTGTGGATATTGTCATGATCAAGGGTGCAGAGGACGTCAGGGACGCCCCCCCAGGCAGGCCGGAAAACACCCGCAGGGAGGATGTGGGGGAAATCCACCTCATAGAGGTGGCCTTCACGTGGGACACGCACTGGTACGTGTCCCTTCACGATAAACTCAACAAGTATGAGCCCCTTATGGAGCTACTCAGATCCAAGGGCTATAAAGTGTTCTTTCACCCGATGGTTTTCGGAACCACGGGGTCGGTATATGAGCACAACGCAAGGGCTCTCACGCAACACCTCGGCTTCAACAAGAAGGAAGCGGAGGCCCTCCTCAAGAAAATCAGTAGCATCGCGGTGGAATGGGCAGGGTAGAAGTCTTACCGTGGCGGGCCGGCCCGGGGCCGCAGAAGCTCGCTCCGGGCCGAAACCGGGCCGAAGGGGCTTTCGCTCCCGGGCCGCACAAAAATATGAGCCGGCCAAACTTCGGCCAAAAATATAGGCATTTTATGCCACTTTTTATCAAATCCCCATACTTAATTTCAAAATTTCGCGCCTGCGGCGGGCATTGTTCTTCCTTGACCGTTTTGGCCGAAAGCGGGCCAGCGGAAACATAGTTTACGGGCCGTAAAGAAATTTGGAAGACTTCTACCCTGGGAATGGGCTGCCAAGATGTTGATTTCACACAGCAGGTCGGAGAAGGAGAAGGCTCTGAAAAACAGTAAGAAGCCGCCTTGATTGTGCATGTGACTAGGGGCAGGCGTAACAGCTGTGCACCTTCAAATATCACGCTTCCGGTAGGAAGAGTCACATTTTTTCCCCCCAATTGCTTAGATTGCACGCATAACACGCATAATGTTTCCGGATGGAGCTTTAATCTTCTAGTCCCCTCTTTTCCGGGAATTACCGCGCTTCGGCCGGTGTAAGCTGCTTGTGCTCACGCACGAGTGGTGAGTTTCTGGATCGGCGGGTGCTGGTTGCCGCGCGTAGCGTAAAGCACTTCCAATTAGTTAGATTGCACGCATAGCACGCATAATGTATTCGGATGGAGGGGAATTTCAAAGTCGGTCGGGTCGTCGTGGGAGGGGTCGGGCCGGCGCCGCCCCCGGCTCGGCCGGAGGGTCCGGTCAGTCAGGGTCTCGCGCTGCGGGTCTGTCGGTCGACCAGGGCTCTTCGGAGTTCTGGGGCGCGGCTGGCAGGTCGGACGGCCGGGATTGGCGCTCCGGCGGAAGGGGGGGGAGTGCGGCGTGCACTCGCACGCCAATACGGCGGTGGAGCCCCCGAGGCTACACCGGCGTATACGCCTCTGAGGGCCCCTCCGGGGTTGTCGGATGAGCCCCCCAGGGCCTCACCACCGGGAACCCCCTCACCAGCGAGAGTCAGTGGGGCCGAGCCGGTGTCCGAGCTCGCATTGAGCTCTACACTACGGCAACCGGCGCGCCGGAAGCGTGCGTCGCCCGGAGCTCTGGCACCGGCGGCGAGCGCCAGCTCAGAGTCGGACTCGGACCGCTCGGCTAAGGGACTGAACCCCTCAGCAGCCCCCTTCTCCCCGCCCCCTGCGTCCAGCAGGAGTGCGGGTAGTAGGCTCGTCCGTCAGGAGCCGATGCCGGAACCGGTAACGCCCTCCCTCTCTCCCCTCGTGGGGTGTGAGCAAGGGAATCTCACCAGCGCCCCAGGGCGCTTGGAGATTTTACCGAGCTAGTGACTGTAGCTCCCCTGCAGAAGAGGAGTTTGACGATGTCCGGCGCTCAGAGCTGCTGGACGTCGTCCAGTCAAGGGAGCACGAGGCTCGCATCCGGCTCAAGCCGGATTGGCGAGGGGAGCAACGTCAATCCGTGCTTGCATTGGCCCTCCGTCAGTGGATGGAGTACCTGGGCGCTGGACTCAGCGCAACGACGCGCGAGAGTCTCCCTGCTGGCTCGTCAGCGCGCAACCGCGCGGCTTGCGTGGGTCGCATGGAAGGCCAGAGCGGACCGGTCAGCGCATCAGCGCGAACTCTGGCGCCTGGCATTCCAGACCTGGAAGGTCGTCACCCAGCAAGTTGCCCAACTTCAGGGCCTGTTTGTCAGAGGCAGTCGGCGTCGAGTCGAGTCCGCCTTCGTGGCGTGGCGCCAGCGAGTCGTCCAGTCGCAGGGTCTGTGGCTCAGGGGCAGTCGACGTCGAGCTGGGGCCGCCTTCATGGCATGGCGCCAGCAAGCGATGCTCGCCAGGGAGAGGAGCACCTGGTGGGTTGGAGCCCGGAGCCACCGGATGACTCAGATGGTCGGGAGGTGTCTCCGCGAGTGGCGCCGACTCCCCAGGGCGACCCCAGTCAGCTCGGATTCGTCCCAGGGAACGAGTACCCGCCGTCCAGTAAGGAAAGCGGGAACCTCACCCGACGGCAGCTCCCTCTCGGATTCCGACCCGGAGTCTTGGTGGCAAGACATCCGTCGAGGCCTAAGGCGCCTGGGGAAAGACCACCCGCTGTCAGGGGTAATGTGGTTCCAGTTCAAGGACCATGGGCTCTCCGACGACGGCGCTTATCGTCTGGAGGTCCACCAGAAGTCAGTCTCCGAGTCCAAGGGATTGATGCAGCAAAAGCGCGAGGACCCTCACAACTCCCTTGGGAGGTGTAGATTCTCCGCCTTTGCCATCATCAACGTCCGCAGACCAGGGGAGATAGTGAACCGAGGAGTGGACCTCAGGGAGGTAAGGAGAGCGGTCGTTGCTGCCGTCAGGATGAGCGGCAGCACCTGGAAGTCACACAGGGGCCTTAGGAAGTCAGGTACAGCACCTCCGAGTTCCGCAGCCTCCGGTGGGAGCTGGGCAAACCGGTTTGCTCCCCTCTCGTCCTCATCGGAGGAGGAGCATCCCGTGGAACCCCCAAGGCCCAGGACTCAGGCGCCTAGACCGAGCGGCCCCAGTCGCCCAGTATCTCGCACCAGGAAGCCCGGTCGAGCACCCTCGGCCCCGCACCCCGGTCCGACTTCCTCAGATGACACGTCGTCGTCCCCGGAGTCCACCTGGAGCAGGAACAGTCAGGACCTGCAAGAGCTAAAGGAAGCCTTGCAGAAGGAGTCTCAAGCTCGGGAGGCAGCTGCCGAGGCTCGCATGGAACAGCTGTCTCGGCAACTCCAAGAGAGTCAAAGAGCTGCCGAGGAGCGCAGGGTCTCCGAGCAGCGCGCTGCCGAGGAGCGCAGAGCCTCCGAGCAACGCGCTGCCGAAGAGCGCTGGGCCGCAGACCGGCTGGCTGCAGAAGCTCGGGAGACTGCCAGGCAGTTGGCTGTCGACGAGAGCGTCGCTCAGCAGATAGCTGCTGACGAGCGGCGGGCAGCAGATCGGAGGTCAGCCGAGGCCCAGTTGGAGGAAAGGCTGCAGGCGGTCATAGAGTCACAAGTCCAGAGGCTCGCCCTGGTTCAGGCTTCGCCCTCGCCCGTAGAGTCAGACGCTCGAGGGCCCGCAGCGGCAGTGTCGAGTCCGGTTCAGGAGACGCCCATCTCCCGAGAGGGACATGAGCTGGTTGAGCCGGCTTCCGTCGTCACCTGTGACGTCGAGAACCGGGGCGTTCATAGCCCGCCGGAGGAGTCATGCGCGGGCGTGGCAATGCAACCGCCGCACACATGTGACTTTGTTTCCCTCCCAGTGAAAGTCTGCGCCGCCCTCCGGGAAAACGTGGTCGCGCATGGCAAACAGGGGGTCGACGCCCAGCACCTGTTTTACGACGCTGCCCGTAGGTATCGCTCCCTTGGTCAGGTCGCTGGGTGCGTGCATCCTACCAGTCAGATCAGGCAGTGCCTGAAAGCGAGGGTCTCGGACACTGACAGAGTCCTCGGGTCGCAGGTGGTTCACAGTCTCACGTCGGCCTTGGCGACCGTCACAGAGAACTGTGCTCGTTGCGGGTGCGGGCACGCGGAGAGTCCGGTGCAGATATGGACGTGTCAGGTGGGCACTAAGAGAAGTGCAGTGGCGCTCCTGAAGACTGTGTACCTGCCGGTGTGTGGGTTTTGCTCCGCGGACGTGTGGCCCGGCGCTTTCGACAACTTTCCGGTAGTGTCACCGCCTCCGCTTGCTGCTGCGACGGACACACCAGGAGACGGGGGGGGGATGGTCCCTCAACCTGAGCACTCGGAGCCAAACGAGTCCCCGGAGGAGTCCGGTGTCGGCAGTCATGGAGGACCCGGAGGCTCGGGGGGTGATGATCCTGGATGGAGGGCCAGGAGGACCGGGGGGTCCTGGCGGAGGTCCTGGCGCTTTGCGAGCCGAAAGGACGAGCAGCACGCCCTTAAGGAAGCCCTCAAAGCCATGGAAAAGGCGGTGGACAAATACCACAAGGAGGTGGAGGGGTCGTCCCACGTCTTTGGTCGGCTCCTTCGGTTTGTCCGGCAAGTCAGAGAGGTTCGGGAGTTGGAGCCGGTGCGCTACGCCATGGAAATGGTGCGTCTGGGCACGCTGGCGGGCGGGAGTGAGGAGCCGGTGTTGTCAGACCACTCCCTGCTGTCGGAAGTGGCCAGACACTGCTTCGGCTCACTGAGCTCCGAGTACCGCGAGCTTTCTTCGGTGTTGAAGGAAGCCCGGGACGATAAGAGCCTCACCCTGGACGTGATAGTGGTCCCCTTAGCGCGGCTGGTGATGCCCGACAAAGGGGAGATGGCATCGATTGGTCCGTTCCTGCGTCGTGTGCGTCAGAGTCAGGACAGACAGTCTAGATAGAAGAGTCCTGGCGCCCTCCTTAAAGTGGCAGCCAGGAATAGAATACTCATCTATCTCTCCTGATAGTATCCCACGACCGTACAGGTGCAGTGTGCAGGTCCCGTCTGTCCTGGACACAGGTCCTGTCATCACTGTAGAGAAACCAATAGTGGATGATGTGTCCAAAGCTGAGATCCTAGCTGCCTATTACCCGCAGCTTAAGGTGGCTTAAGCCACCCTAACTTAAAGGGCTCATGGGGGCTTTTTCGGCGGTGCTTTCAAAATTTGGAGACCTATGTCGTCAAGATCTTGAGCTGCTCTTTCTGCAGTGTCTTATCAAAATTTTGATCTGAGTTCATCTTGACCCTCAAAGTCTCGGTTGAAGTAGGGTGGGTATTTCCCAATTTTCCTTAAGATGGCTTAAGCCACCTTAAGCTAATTAGCTCACCGGGGGCTTCCTCTAAGACGCTTTTAAATTTTGGAGACCTATGTTGTCAAGATCTCGAGCTGCTCTTCCTGCAGTGTCTTGCCAAAAGTTTGATCCGAGGTCATCTTGACCCTCAAAATCTCGGTTGAAGTAGCATGGGTATGCAAAAACAAGGGAAAATTGCTCAAATTTTACTAAATGTTGCACCCTCTTGGATACTTCCCAAAATTGCTCACCGGGAACTTGGGCTCGCCTAATAGTGCACATAGTGTCTACAAGAAGACAATGTCGCCGTCATTTTGAGCTAAAAAAATCTAGCTTCCGGTACCGATAGCTCCCGTAATAATTGAAAACGTTAAGGTGGCTTAAGCCACCCTAAATCGCTGTTAGGGTGGCTTAAGCCACCCGAAGGGTAATAGCCACTAGACCTGGTGCCTGTGATATTGCCTGTGGCACCAGAGTCTACCACAATGCCGTCACCGTCTCGTGACAATGCATAGGCCGAAACAACTGAACTACTGGTGAAAACTAGTCCAGGCGGTGGTGTGCCGTGTGCTGTCCAGGTGAAACCGAGCCACCAAGACATGCGTACCAAGGCACCACCGACTGTGACCATGATCTCTGCAAGGTGTGAGGTGGTCTGGTAGACACTGCCAGTCTCATGCAAGGCCGCTGAGCTGACACCACCGAAACCTCTGTCCAATGCACTGTCGCCTGAGAGTGACTGAAAGTCCAGAAAGAAGAGAAACAGACACTGTATTATGATAGCCAGAATAGTTGCCAGAGCCAGAGCTGTGAGGTGGCGAGTCCGCCTACGGCGGTCCTCACTGTCTGATGTTGTTGCTGCCCGGAAGAGTTGTATCTGGGAGGCGGTATCGGGCGGCATACCAGAGCTGGTGAACTGGCTGTGGTCGCTGCGAAAGTTGTCTGAACCAGGTCCAGAGGAAGAGCCGTGTCCCGCCTCAAGATCTGACCAGTCCCAATCACATGAGCCACTATACCCAGTGTTACCATCCCCAGTGCCACCATCAAAGCCACCATCAGACAGTATCCCCGTCCCCGTCCCCTGGGCCCCTCCCCGTGGGCCCCCAGGTGATAGCGGTCTCAGTCCGTACAAGGTGTCCTCCTGCCCTACAAGCAGGCTCGCATCTGCCATGGCACAGCCTAGGAAGCAGAGGACAACGAGTGTGGAGACGAGGGCATGTCTGTAGAAGGGTACACCACCCCTACCTACACCTCTACGCGGGGTAGGTCCGGTGACGGGTGGCGGGGGGTCAGAGTACTTGTCTTCCCCTGAGTCTCGGGGCTCAGGGCAGTCGGGCTCGTCCGAGGCCCCGACTACGGACCCCGCAGACACCCCGTGTCCGCTGGCAGGGGGGTCAGTAGCCGTGGCATACAGTCCAGCTCCTGCGGTGACAAAGCACGGGGCAGAGCTGGGAGGGAAGGGCACTACCGGATGTGGTGCTCGCGGCTCCCTCGATGTCATTGCGGCCGAAGCCGGTAGGGTGTCGTGCCACTGGGTAGGCTGGGTGTGATTGTGATTGTGAGCACCACATCCTGTCCCAGTGGTCCCGCTCCCTGTCGGTGAGGTCGGGAGGAGTGCCGAAGCTACGCCGAAGCTCCTCGAAGGGGCCGGGCTCCGGCCCAGTCACAGGCTCCAGCTGTGGACTCCAAGGCCTCGGCCCCCAAGCCCCCTCAGACTCCCGAGTCTCACTAGATGGTTGTTCGGCCATTCTCTGGAACCGAAGGTCACCTGCAAGCACCAGGTCAGCAAACAACCCGGAGCTAGGCTCCAGGGGTGTGTCGTGTGCAAACAGTGCTGAAACAGGGTGAATACAGGTGTCCTCCTGATCAACACCGTCAGGTGTGTCAATCGAGGACGGCACGGTGTGCACCGGTGGCTGAGCGGTCCCGTCTAACATCACACCTGCGTCAGGATGTGACCGGGTGGACGCAGTGTGTGTGCACATGGTGAACACGTGATGCTCGGGGCCGCAGTGTAGAATGCAGAGAGATCAAGCGGTGCCTCAGGGGTAGCAACAGAGTCCATGCGGTCATCGGCCGGTGGGGTTGGTGTGGTGTCACGATCGACACCACCCACCCCGAAGCTGCCGAAATGAACTCTCCCTAGAGAAAGGGAGGAGAGAGGCTCCTGAAAATCTAGCCCATCGTAGTTTTGGTCGTCCCCTTCACAACAAAAGGCTTGGAATTTCGCCGAAGCCTTCCGTTGTAGTCGATTCCACTCGTCATGTTGTTCCTGGGTGTAGGAATCATGCTCCCAGGCATCCCACTCGGAGTCAGTCCACTCCTGCGGTGCCCAAGCGGGTGCATGAGAAGCATCATCCCCCTGGGTGAGGTAGGCGGCAAAGGACAGAGACCCGTCGTCCGGGTACGTGCACACCGACTCCGATGAGTCACAGATGTCAGGTGTGCCGTGCTCCCAGCAGACCGCCTGGAAAGCCTCCTCCGAATGCTCGTAAGCCGCCTGGTAGCGTGCTGCCAGAACATCGGTGAAGGCTCCCTCGGCCAGAGCCTCAGGATCAAGGCGCATCGAGTGTGCCGCCAGGTGCTGTGTGTGTACACAGTCTGCCTGGCGGTGTCTTCCACCGCAGGACCAACAGTTTCCGTAGAACTGTTTGACCCCTGGGTGGAAGGTGACGCGGGCCTTCTGCTGTTTTCCTTTGCCTTTCTTGCCTTTTCCTTTGCCCTTCCTGCGGATGCCCTGCGACCAATCCCCCCCTTCGCCAAGGGGGAGGCAGCAAAGCGGAAGTTCTTACCCTTCCCCTTAAAAGGGTGGGAAGAACGACCAGGATAATACACATCACGAGTGCGGGCATGAGGGTGGTCGGGAGCTCCCCTGGGGTCCAGGCCACCACGTTCACCGTGGCGGCGACCTGCATCATTGTAAAAAACGGTAGTCAGTGCCTTCGCTTTGCCTGAGTTGTTGTAGGCCCGCTGGATCGCGAGCCCACAACTAACCAGGGTCAGGTCGGCATGTTTCTTGACTTTTTTCAACCGCATAATCCTCGTGCACCTGTTTGTAGGTTTGAGGACAGGTGCGACGCAGGAATAGCCGGACAGAATCTTCCCTCGAGATGTCGAGGCGGCCGTGTTGTCCCAAGTCCGTCGCAGCTCCACTGATAGCTTCAGTGAAAGCCTTGATGAAATCCTTGGGGTTTACACCAGCCGTGACCTCCACTTTGCGAGTGAAGACGAAGTCAGTCTGTGTAAAGTCTTCCAGTTCAGGCATTACGTCCCTGACTAAGGCAGTCATCAAAATAACCTTGCCATCGTCAGGGAAGTAACGGTGTGCTTCCCGAACTGAAGCGAGCGCTGGGCCACCACAGAGATACTCCAACAACTCTTTCAAGAGTTTGTTAGCGTTGGGCATCACTGTGGCCGTCACGTCGTCCAGCCGGAAAGCGTGTGCGTAAAGGGGGTTAAAGCGCGTGAGGCGCGAGGTAAGCTCTTCAACGAGGGAGTCAAGTAGTAAACGAGCATTAGACTCGTCACCACAAAATCTCCACTCGTCGATCGCGTCCCCTTTGACACACAGCTTTGATTTAATCCCCCTTACGAGGGCTTCGATTTTCTGCTGATCGTCCAGCAAAATTCCAGCATCAACTTCAAATTTCTTTTCCGTTGCTGACTGTGCCGAAGCCGCGGCAACTGGTGTGGGCACCAGTTGGTCAAACTGCAGTTGTCTCCTGGAGGCACCTGCTGGGTGAGCTCTCAGTCGCGCTGGAGCCATCAGTTGATAAGGCGTTGAAGCCATGCCGGAGATTTCAGCAGTTATAGGGCAACTCGCGCGTTAGTAAACAAACAAAATTCAAAATGTGGTCTAATCAAAGATCTAAAAAATACACGGTCAAGATCTCGTTAAGAGAAAACAAATTTATACTCGAGCAAGTGATAGAAAATAAGGGCAAGGGCTTCAAATTCAGGGTCAAAGTTCAGAAATGTACAGCCATGGGGTAGGGTAAGGTGAGAGAGGGCCGGCGATCGTGTTGTGAGGCTTGATTTCGACGCGCGTACTGCTTCGGAGACTGCGGTTAGCTACACCGGTCCATCTAATTCCTAAGCGATTGTGCTCACAACGGAAAAGCTTGCCTCTCACTCACACTACCTTACCCCGTGACTAGTGCACTCTAGAACCTCATCCCCTGATTCTCAGCCCCACGCCCCTATAAAGCTTTTAGCCAGCCCGCATACTCGGCGGTAATCAATAACCACCTAAGGCCGGTGGTGGGCGCAAACCTGTGAGAACACACACAGTGAAGCACTACTAACAGGTGTGCTACGCTCGCATATGTCAACCGTGAAACTGTGAAGCTATACACAAGATAACCCCTAAGGGGCGGATGGAATTTCTTGCAAAAAACGGTGTTTTGGGGATTGTAGGCATTGTCGCGTATCGCGGACATCGATGTGCATTCACGTTATCATGTATGCTGTGTATGACCACCATGTAACTTTAAGAGCGCCATAACATGCATCCGTGCACCATATATATTCAGATTTTCGGCATATCCAACCCAGTTTTCATGATTTTGGGACATGTAAAATTTCTCCAATCTCCTATTACAACTTACATTTCGACTTCGTTGGGTGACTATCGTCATGAAAACTTGGGGATTGGTCACATGAACATATTCCCACCCGGTAGCGCACCTGTATACCGGCAAATATACCGACTATGAGCAAAAACGCCCCCCAAAACACCAAAAAAACACCCAAAAAACACTTAATTGTAAATGTTTTCCATACTTAAGGAATGCTTTCCCATACTTAAGCGCAATTGAAGGCGATTGCTTCCTATTTGTGGGGATATATAGCATGTGTCATGCAAACAACCATGCAGGGGACGCTAGTGGACATTGGGCACGCGACATGCCTTCACAACTCCACCCAATTGGGCGGGATCGTCGGGTGTAAGCCTTGATTTCGTATATTTTAAGACAAAATTCAAGCTCTAAAAGGCAAGTTTTCAAGAATTGTCGTAATTGAAAATGTTGCTATGTGAGATATATGTCCTATATGGACTACCCATCCCAGTGATTAGTCATTTGCGACATACACACAGGTAGGTGCACGCGCCTTGGAATGCATATTTCGGCAAGCCAAGGGCATGTAGAACCACTTGGATGCACATTCTCACAATCGAATCCGTCCGTATACGGTACAAACCGCCCCTTAGGGGATAATACGAAGTGATATAGCTTCCGCTGAAAGAATGTGATGACAGCCCCTCGAGGAAGTCAGGTGTGGAAATGACAGATGCTAAAATGAACTGTCTGACTACCGAAGTCGATATCGGAGATGGCGCTGATGACAGTGAAGTACTCATAGTAGTCGAGCCGTATCGGTGATGACACAGATGACTATGACACTGTCGGCGTGCCAAATCCAGCATAGTTATAGTTATAGTATAAGTGTCTGTATGTGAAAAGGCTGTGGCCAATATGACGACGGCGTTTGAAAAGTTTTTTGTTTTTTTCTTTAGTTCGTGTGGCCAATATGACGATGGCGTTTGGAAAGATTTTAGAATGATATGCATATCATATCGATATGGCATGCTATGCTATGCTGGCTCTCCCAACCGCCAAGACAGCTTGTCAAAAAAACGTCAATACGGTAATACCTCACATTTAAGAAAATCTTGGTTAAGGGAAACACTTTTCGGGGGGGTCGGAAAAATGCGGAAAAAGCTGGGCTGGAAAAAACATTAAGAAAATGTACCCAAATAAGGAAATGAAGGCTGCCGAATCATTTCGTTAACGGAAATCGGAATGTCATATTAAGGAAACGAAGGCTAGCTGAACATCAGGAAATTCCATTATTATTAAGGAAATTGTAGCTGAATCTAAGGAAATTATAGTCGGTATTTCATGAAATTCTGGAAATTTTCAATGGCAAATAAAGGCTTTTTCTGCACCGCGTTTATTATTAAGGATCATTGGTTAATGCACGATAGCTACAGTACGGTTGGTCACGATAATCAATCGGAGCTATGATCGAAGAGACGCGAGGTTTTCCGCTTTTTCGGATCTATTGCTACTTTCGTCGCTAAGGACTTCGCGATTGGAGAAGGGACTACCGATTCGGAAATAGTGGCACTTGATATCGACTCGCTCCCTATTGGGATATCCATAATTGCGGGAAGGTCCTCATCCGAGTCTTCAACCAACTCAACCGTGTCACTCTGCATTGATGCTTTCTCGGTCTCACCGCTGGGACACTCATTGAGTGGCGCTTTGGCCTTGATACGCGTTATGACTATCGACTTCAAGTCGTCGTAGTCTTCCTGACTAATCATCCCACTTTGCAAGTCAGCATGTAATTCTCGCAGTTCCTGGCGACTGCTCGGATCCATGCCGAATTTAAGAGAATGAGCTGGTTGACTGCGCTTTCCAATCCCTAAAAAGAAATGGATTTAAGAGAAGAGGCTGGCTGACGCTCGAATCGCGTTTCCTTTTCGTTAGTAATTTCGGTAAGAGGCGACGCTGGCGGGGGTCAGAAAAATACGGAAAAAGCTAGGCTGGCTCCAAATTCCTGTTTCCTTAAAGGTGAGGTATTACTGTAACGAAAACAACCAAGTGACAGCTTGTGTTATAACCATAGAGAAATGAACATGTATCTCACAGCTCAATTTTCTTTATCAGAAATTGTGTCTACGAAAATATACACTCTCAACCCAGACTAACTTAACCCAAGATGGCGATCTCGTTCAAGTGCTTGGTTGCCGTGATCCTTGTTTTGAAGAGTTCGTCTGCCAGAGCAAGAGCTTTTCACTTAGCCATAATCGACAACCTTGAACGCACAGAAAAAATGTTCTTTGGACAACATTTGCACCAAATGTCACCCAAATGTCGCCTGGGACAAATCCTGGATCATCAGATCAAAAATTCAGGAACGGTTCAGAGAGACCACCGGCTAGCTGGGGTGCGAACATCGTGTATCGCTGGACTGGAATATGCTGCCGATTTTCCAATCACAGACACTGTTCAAGATGGGGTCGTCTAGTTTTCAAACGTTTATATTTTTCAAACGACGCGGACGCGATCTGTACACACGAGCACGTTTTAATGATGTTGTCCACGTCGGACCGACGCGCGTTTGCCCGAAATATTCCTTTTTAAGTCGTTTCGCACGTTCGATAAGGCGAATGTCGATTTTAATCTGATCGCGCGGACTGTGATTTATAGATTTGATAACTCGTCTGAAAATGATCGCCGGGTCATACGGAGATTGTATGACCCGGCGAAACGAATCTTATTTGCTTCTCGACAGTGTACCAAAATCCGGTGTAGCACAGGCCTTAATGTGACGTCAAAGTCTCCTTGGGATTTTTTTTGGGATTTTTTGAACGGTTAGAACTACCGCTACTGTAGAGGTTCTAGAATACGATTTAATAATAATAATAATAAGGGATAAGTTTACATCGGGGGCTGACATTTCATTTTAATCCACATCGGGGGCCGACATCTCATTTTAATCCACATCGGGGCAGACACTTCATTTTAATCCACATCGGGTGCCGACATTTGACCACATCGCGCATCTCATTTTAATAATCCACATCGGGGACCGACATTTGATTTTAATCCACATCGGGGGCTGACAAGCCTAAACGTTTCACATCGGGTGTAGAAATCTCATTTTAATCCACATCGGGGGTTGACATTGCATAGCATGCGTAAACAGAAGACACACGCAACGATATAATGTAAACGAAACATAACTACGCAAATCCAACCGGTAGATATGCAACTCGTATTACGATGAGCAAATCTACCGGTTGGATTTGCGAAATAATGTTTTTTTGGCGCCGCAAACGATGAAAGACTGTCTTGTTTGGCGAAATGAAACAGTTTTTCACTGCTGGACACTCCAAAAAAACATTATTTCGCGAATCCAACCGGTAGATATTTTCATCGCGATATGATTTACATATCTACCGGTTGGATTTGGATAGTTGTGTTTCGTTTACATTATATCCTTACGTTGAATGCAATGCATACCCCCGCGATGTGGATTAAAATGAGATGTCTACAACCGATGTGGATTAAAATCAGATGTCGGCCCCCGATGTAGATTAAAATGAGATGCACCGATGTAGATTAAAAGTGACATGTCTACCCCCGATGTGGATTAAATAATGAATGAATTAAAATGTCTGCACCCGATGTGGATTAAAACAAGCGCCCCGATGTGGATTAAATGAGATGTCGGCTCGATGTGGATTTAAATGAAATGTCGGCCCCCGATGTAGACTTATCCCTAAATAATATACATATTATACATATGTGTATATGTGTGTATATATGTGTATTGATAATCAACCATGCGCCGGAGCCAAGGATATGTGTATATATATATATATATATTATTACTATATATTATTACTATATATTATTACGTGACACCATTCATCACGCGCGCGCCCTTTCTTCAACCCCCCCGCGCGCCCGACATCATCACGTCCCGCCCCATATAAATTCAGCGACGCGAAGCAAAACTCCCAACGAAGCGAATCGGACGGGCAGCGCGATGCCATAAATCATCAATCCGACGTGGCGCGCAGCGATGCCCGTAATTATGACTGTCGTTCCTCGCCATTTTTGTTGGAGCAAAATCTGCCATGCCATGGCGATGGAAGTGTCGTCGCGGTACAGTGACGCGAATGCAAAACTCCAAACGAAGCGAATCGGACGATCGCCGCGACTTGATTAATTATCGTTCCGACGTGGCGCGCTCAGATGGTCGCATTCTCTGATGCAGTGCAGTGCAGTGAAATGCGATGCGATGCAATGCAATGCAATCAATGCAGTGCAGTGCAATGCGATGCAATGCGATGCAATGCGATGCAATGCAATGCAATGCAATGCGATGCGATGCGATGCGATGCAATGCGACGCGATGCGAAGCAATGCGATGCAATGCAATGCAATGCAATGCGATGCGATGCGATGCGATGCGATGCGATGCGATGCGATGCGATGCGATGCGATGCAATGCGATGCGATGCGATGCGATGCAATGCGATGCATGCAATGCAATGCAATGCGATGCGATGCGATGCAATGCAATGCGATGCGAATGCGATGTGCGGTGCAATGCGATGCAATGCGATGCGATGCGATTAATGCGATGCAATGATGCGATGCAATGCGAATGCGATGCGATGCGCGATGCGATGCGATGCAATGCGATGCGATGCGATGCAATGCGATGCGATGCAATGCGATCCGATCCGATCCGATGCGATGCGATGCGATGCGATGCGAGGCGATGCGATGCAATGCAATGCGGTTCAATGCGCAATGCGATGCAATGCGATGCGATGCGATGCCATGCAATGCGATGCGATACGATGCGATGCGATGCAATGCGATGCGATGCGATGCCATGCAATGCGATGCGATACGATGCGATGCGATGCAATGCGATGCGATGCGATGCCATGCAATGCGATGCGATGCAATGCGATGCAATGCAATACTATTACTATATATTATTACGTGACACCATTCATCACGCGCGCGCCCTTTCTTCAACCCCCCGCGCGCCCGACATCATCGCACCGCCCCACCCCATGTAAATTCAGTGACGCGAAGCAAAACTCCCAACGAAGCGAATCGGACGGGCAGCGCGATGCCTTCAATCATCAATCCGACGTGGCGCGCCGCGATGCCCGTAATTATGATTGTCGCTCCTCGCCATTTTTGTTGGAGCAAAATCTGCCATGCCATGGCAATGGAAGTGTCGTCGCGGTACAGTGATGCGAATGCAAAACTCCAAACGAAGCGAATCGGACGATCGCCGCGACTTGATTAATTATCGATCCGACGTGGCGCGCTCAGATGGTCGCATTCTCAGCATGTACACGCTGCGCATCTGGCATTCAAAGCATTGAGGGCCATCAACTCGGTGGGCACCTCTCAAAGCTTCGAGGTCCATTAGGCCGACCCTTTTCATAGTGTAGATCACCGTGACACGAACGCGGTACAGCAGGCACGGACGGGCGGGTTTTTGGGTCAAATCTTGTTTTGAGTGGGGATTATAGTCAAATATGGTAAAATCTTATCCAAATGGTGAATTCTGATGTGTCAAGTATGGACGCGACATCATAATAATACAGTACTGTCGTTTTTTGACAGAGTATAGGCATTTTAAAAGTTAGCAAAGTCGCTCTTTCCCCTCACTTGGGGAAGGCCATTTGGCAGGAAAGTGAATGCGCTCACTCATCAACATTAAAGCCGCAAAGGGGTTGATAACATTAGGAGTTGCGTTGGAGGCGACGTCGTTAGCAGACGTTTGATAGCGAAAGCAGGTGTGAAGATTGCCAGTTGTATCGGCAAAACCGGCCACTGTGAAAAACATTTCAGCCGAAGATTTCGCTTTGGAATGCCCTTCAACAAAAGGCGTTGTAGAAACATCTACGGTCACGTTTGTCGACTGCGCAAGAGGTTTTAAATCGTCTGATAGAGTGCCCAGGATATTTGCAGCGACTGCACTATACGTAAGCGTTGCATCTGTGACTTGAAACCACTTGGGTCCATGAACAACTTTCAATCCGAGACAGATGGTAACACAAATGTGGAATATGATCATGATTATAATATCTATATTGCGGGACAACATGTTGCGTGTAGCGAGGTTTTACATTATCCGTGGCTGCCGTGCTGTTCAGCTGTGCAAACTGTAGAGAAAACCTAGTTCGTGAGCCATTTTACAAGTCCGCTGGCGTGTGTCCATGTCCAAATCGACTAAACTTAACACTGTTAACCGTGTACGGTGCAGATTTGACCGTGACCCGCCCCATCCTGGTACATCAGGGACGGGCGGGTCACGGTGATCTACACTATGAAAAGGGGCGGTCTTAGCTCGTTGGGCACCTCTCAAAGCATCGCTCTCGCGGAAACAAAACGAAAATCCAACGGTCTCTGCAGTGCGATTAACATTATGGCGATCTCGCATGAGAGACGACCTGTCCATCGGACGCGGGCGCACAACGCCAGCAATCATCAATCCGACGTGGCGCGCTGCGATGCCCGTAATTATAACTGTCGCTCCTCGCCATTTTTGTTGGAGCAAAATCTGCTATGCCATAGCGATGGAAGTGTCCTCGCGGTGTCACAGACGCGAAGTAAAATTCCCAACGAAGCGAATCGGACGGGCGGCGCGATGCCATAAACCATCAATCCGACGTGGCGCGCCGCGATGCGGCCCGTAATTATGGCTGTCGCTCCTCGCCATTTTTGTTGGAGCAAAATCTGCTATGCCATGGCGATGGAAGTGTCCTCGCGGTGTCACAGTGATGCGAATGCAAAACTCCCAACGAAGCGAATCGGACGGGCGGCGCTATGCCATAAACCATCAATCCGACGTGGCGCGCCGCGATGAACACACTATTCGATGAAAATGACATTATCATATGTCATTTTTGGATTTATATATATTTCAAAAAAATCAGGGTTTAGTGATATTTATGCGCGAAATAGGGATACATAAAGGCAACACGGTAGAAAAGTGCAGTATGCGTACAATGAAAACACCGAAATATGCATACATGTATCATTCTTTATTCAAATGTTTACGAGTAGAGTACTTTTCACCCTATACCGTCGAGGCATGACTGATACTATCAGTCAGGGCGGTCGACAAATCCTACTATTTTATTCATCATTATCATCTGCGTCATCTTCATCTAATTCTTCTTCCTCAGATTCGGCAGTGGCCGCTTCCTTGCCCTTCGCCGTCGGTTCGCTCTTCTGTTTTGGCTTCGTCTCGGCGTCCTGATCGGGCTCGTTGTCGAAATTGATCAGCCGTTGCTGCGCAGAGCTGACCATGAACTGGTCGTGGTCGAAGCCGATCGCGTTCATACCACACCTCATGGCGGCCATGGACGTCGAGCCGACGCCGCAGCAAGCGTCGAGAATCCAGTTGAGTGGATGGCCGTTCTCATCCATCTTGCCCGGATTGTCACCGAGCATGTGGCACTGGATCAGCTCCATCAACAGAGCTTGGGGTTTCTGATGGTTATTCACGGCTTTGTTGTCGCGTTTGAACATCTGGTGCACAACCGGGAAGCCGCGCAAAAGTGACGCGCGGCTCACACGTTCACCTTCTCCAGTATCAAAGTTGAACATCCACTCCGGCTTTTTAGAAGACTCCCCCTGGGCATCGCTCTTTACATGGTACCCCAGGACGCCACATTCAACGTCATTTTAGCGCACGGTCCTGTTGGGGTTCATGTTCACGTTCTGCTTGTGCCAGAAGAACCGCTCCGCGCGGCCGGAGCAGTAATTGTCAATCACCTCCAGGAAATCGTTTTGTTGGACGAAACCGCAAAAGATAGCGACTCTCCATGCCGGGGCGGTGGTCTTGGCGTTGAAAGACTCCAGGAACGGTTGCACCTCCTCCTTGGTCATCGCGTCGGGAGTCTTCTCCTTGTCAAGGGCGTAATTGCAGTCGATGATCGTCCCCGTGAAGGGCAGCCTCGGGACGTCCTTCATATCGCTCATGCTGCCCTTGACGATCTTCCAACGAGGGAACATCGGCACGTTCGTCTCATGTGTGGGCTCGTCGTCCTCAAGGCCTGCCTCTCCTGGAACCTTAAGCTCCGGCCCCTCGGTCCGCGCCTCCCGATAGAGTTTGATGTCGACTTTCACCTCGACCTGTTGCAAGCCTAGGATGTGCCCCGCGCGTGGCGCCTGCGCTTCTTTGAGATTCGCCCGCGCGTTCTCGACGTAATTCAAGCTCGCGTGCGGAACTTCCCCAGATCCCCCCCGGCGCGCTCCCCCCTGAGTTGAAGGTAAGCAGCCGATCAACGACTCGATTTTCTCTTGGGAGCTCCAGTAGGGGGTGAACTCGGCCTTGAATGCGTCCCAGGTTTGCAATCCCGCCGCGGACACCAAGTGCTTCTGCACCATGCGTTCCTTCTTGAACTGGCTTATCATCAGGCCCCCCTCTTTTACTGACAACTCCTTGTTGATAATCTGGCGCAGATACGTGTCCACCTTGTCGAACTCCGCCTCCCCCGCCAAGCCGCCCAAGTTAATCCAGAACGTCATACCCATGGATTTGGCATTGTGGAGAAACTGAGCTTCTTCCACCAAAATGCCTGCCCCTTTAGACGAGCCCGCTCCGTGGTCCCCGCCTCCTCGTTGCACCTCGTCTTCCATCTGCAAGTAAAAAAAACATTTTTAGCATGTCTTAAAATATAGAAAAGGATGCTTTGGGGGGTAAACACTGTTTGAAGCAAAAGTAAAAAGTAATTTACCTGTCGGTTGGAGGTGCCCTTTTTGCCAGCTTTCTTGGCGGGTCCCTTAGCGGGCGAAGATGAGGCCTTGCGCTTTTTGGTCTTCGAAGCCAAAGGGTTTTTCATGCCCTTCAGGTCAAACCTTCTGTAAGCCTCCATGATGCTAACGCAGAGGTCCCACGTCTGCGGCCGGAAATTGGCAATTGTCCAGTGCATGAAGTAGTGGTTGATTTGCGTGCCGCCGAACACAGAATGCTTGGACATCGCTACTTCCTTCACATGCGTCTCCATCGACTGGTTCAAGTGAGACATTACGTGGTACCAACTTGTGACCCGATCGAGGTGAGCGTTGATGTCATCGTCCAGCGTCTTCACCGTCACCTCTACCTCAGGGAGGGTCTCAGGGTCTCCCTCGCGCTCAGACGTCTCCACATCCTCGATGTACTGGAATCCCTTGGGATATTTCTCGGGATCCGGGACTGAAAATCCATGCTGTGATTCGAACTCCGCCATTTTTTGCACCAGCCCTCCGACCTCGTAATACCCAGGTTGATAAGGGGTACCCCCTTCGGTGTCCTCGGGGACACCGGCGACGAACTCGGAGATCAACGCTTCTCGGTAAACCTTGTACACGACCCCATGCTTTTCGAAAAGGGTCGAACGAAGCCCTTGCATGAACTGAGTGTTGTCTTTGCCTTTCGTCTTCTGGTCGATTTGGTTCTGCATCTCGCCTAAGAACCGAATCATGTCAGGCGTGAGACCGATGTAGATCTTGCTCTCGAAGTACGCGAAGGCTATCTCCAACGGGATTTCCTCGTGACACTCGTCGGTGGCTTGATAACAGTGCTGGTGCCCAAAAACCTTGCCTCTGTATTCTCCCCTGAGAGCTTTTTTCAGGGAGAATTCGGCACGGGTTTTGACATCGTCGATCGCAACAAGACCCGCATTGAAAGGGGCCCACGGGTTCTCCTTCCTGCTGGACTTGATCTCGTTCACCCAGCCCCTCTCTTGATCCCGGCAGGCCTCGTACCCCGTCGCGTGGTACAGGCATTCAATGGGGAGACGAAACACACTCCCTTTCTCCGCCGCCTCGTCGAAATCCATCGGGTTCGGCCACCGGTGCTCCATCTCGATTTGCCTGCACAGCTTTGCTTTCTCCTCATAATCCATCTTTGCTGCATGCTCCACTGTTAGCTTAGCGTGCCACCCATGTGCAGCCACCTCGGCTGCCTTCCTTGCCTCAGATGGGGTGGCCACTTGAGACATATCCACATTAGCGCCCGCTCCAGTAAACGCTCTGGAGCCACCAGGTCCTTGAAGGGCGCGTTCGGCAGCACGCTGCACATCCGTTCTCCTGGCAGCCTGGGACAAGACGAAACTGTTCATTAGCTAATGAACGCCTTCCGCTCCGGTCAGGGCTCAGGGCGCGCGGTTTGAGGCGGAAGGCGTTCATTAGCTAATGAACGCCTTCCGTCCCGGTCAGGGCTCA
Source organism: Cymbomonas tetramitiformis (assembly GCA_001247695.2). Classification (NCBI taxonomy): domain Eukaryota; kingdom Viridiplantae; phylum Chlorophyta; class Pyramimonadophyceae; order Pyramimonadales; family Pyramimonadaceae; genus Cymbomonas; species Cymbomonas tetramitiformis. Next base: position 52,408 of record LGRX02013719.1, read on the forward strand.
GGGCGCGCGGTTCGAGGCGGAAACTGTTCATTAGCTAATGAACGCCTTCCGCCCCGGTCAGGGCTCAGGGCGCGCGGTTCGTAACGAGGCGGAAACTGTTCATTAGCTAATGAACGCCTTCCGCCCCGGTCAGGGCTCAGGGCGCGCGGTTAAAGGCGGAAGGTGTTCATTAGCTAATGAACGCCTTCCGCCCCGGTCAGGGCTCAGGGCGCGCGGTTCGAGGCGGAAGGTGTTCATTAGCTAATGAACGCCTTTCGCCCCGGTCAGGGCTCAGGGCGCGCGGTTCGGGCCCGAAAGCGTTCATTAGCTAATGAACGCTTTCCGCCCCGGTCCAGGCGCAGGGCGCGCGTTTCGAGGCCGAAAGCGTTCATTAGCTAATGAACGCTTTCCGCCCCGGTCCAGGCGCAGAGCGCGCGTTTCGAGGCCGAAAGCGTTCATTAGCTAATGAACGCCTTCCGCCCCGGTCCAGGCGCAGGGCATGAAAGGGACGTACCGAAGCCTCTACAACAGGTATTTCGCCAGCAAGTCCGATGTCATCGATCACTGGCGCTGGCCTCCTGCTTTGCCAGAAAGGAGCTGTAATCGACGCTTTCCACGCCTGGTTTACATAGCTCGCTAGATAGAATTCTTTGCTTTTATTTTCTTCTGCTGCCCTAGTTTTCAAACTTTGAAAAGCCAAAAGCCGATTTGTGTGCTTTGGAAGGCTTAAGGTTTCCTCAAAGTTTGCGCTGTCTAATTCGATCACAGTAAGCTTCCTGTTTCTGTAAGCGACGAAATACAGAATTGGAGTCTCGTTCTCAATGATACTGTACGCTACGCGTTTCTCAGGAAGGAGGCTACCCCCGAGTACAGTCGAAGAGGTAAACTGAGGAAAACTAAAAATCATTTCTTCATTCTGCTCGGCAGGGTCATCAGAGTGAATCACTATCTGCAAACTGTCTGGAGGATCGTCGACTTCAAGAGTTCTAACAATGCTCCACTTGTTACCAAGATAGAGCTGGAAAATATGTTGAGCCCTCAGTGCTTGAAATGTTTCGGCTGTCGCCATTGCGAAATGAGAGAAATTGGCTGTCAACTGTGAAAGGGGTGTGTGTGAAAGAACTTTGAAAAAGTGATGTAATTTTAGCAGAATATTAAAAGTCATTTCTGGCGGCTAAAAATGACATGTCAAATATCGATGTCAATTTTAATCAAAAATGACATTCGCTGTCGCTTTCTGATTCGGTCTGTTCAGATCAAGGATATGATTTTAAGATATCCTGGTGTCATTTGCGCTGAAATCGAGGATCGATCGAGTCAGTAAGATAGGAATTCTTGGTTGACTCGCAAGTCTATATCATTTTTAGAACGTAAAAAACGGCTTCATAAGCTAATGACGGCTAATTTTGACGAAAATATGTTTTCTATTCCTTTCGATGAAGGTTGCGAGATTATCTGCAAACCGTGCCCGGGAATAGTTATTGAAGATTCTATGGAATTAGGGGCTGACTTTTTCAATCATGAGCCAATTCCAAGCACAGCCCCGAGCGCAAATACGCAATTGGTCCTTTGGAACGCGCCTTTGACGTGTAGATCGGAAGTTAGCTCTAATTCTTCACGCGTTTCTGGGTCACGCGCTTTGCGCGAAATTGACTTACAAGAGATAAAAAGCAGACTTGATACAGAATTTTCAGAGACAAGTTTGGACTTGAGGAATGAAGACCCTCTTGTTTGTTTAAATGGTGAAGTAAACAAGCAGATTGTCGTGCGCAAACCGTACGAATCCGACATACGCAAGAAACAATATACGGGCGTAATTAGTATTAAGCAGCGACGTTTGCAGGCTGACAGTATATCATTGGCAGAAACCATTAAGTGCAATTGCAAGTCGCACTGCTGTCTATCTTTCTCATCCGCAGATATTCAGTCTTTTCGCGAAAATATTTTCAGCATGTCGCAAAAAGATAGGAAGGAATACTTCGTGAAGGACTTGCTAAAAAACAGCTTTCGATCTGAGGACAAGTTCGACTTCAAATACTTTTTGGGCAAGAAGCAGGTATGTTTATTTTTGAACTCGTTCATTAGCTAATGAACGGCCTCTGGCCAAAGCGCGACTCACACATAGACACTTTGGCTGCGGGAACCGTTCATTAGCTAATGAACGGCCTCTGGCCAAAGCGCGACTCACACATAGACACTTTGGCTGCGGGAACCGTTCATTAGCTAATGAACGGCCTCTGGCCAAAGCGCGACTCACACATAGACACTTTGGCTGCGGGAACCGTTCATTAGCTAATGAACGGCCTCTGGCCAAAGCGCGACTCACACATAGACACTTTGGCTGCGGGAACCGTTCATTAGCTAATGAACGGCCTCTGCCAAAGCTTGACTCACACATAGACACTTTGGCTGCGGGAACCGTTCATGAGCTAACGAACGGCTTCTGGCTAAGGCGCGACTCACACATAGACACTTTGGCTGCGGGAACCGTTCATTAGCTAATGAACGGCCTCTGGCCAAAGCGCGACTCACACATAGACACTTTGGCTGCGGGAACCGTTCATTAGCTAATGAACGGCCTCTGGCCAAAGCGCGACTCACACATAGACACTTTGGCTGCGGGAACCGTTCATTAGCTAATGAACGGCCTCTGGCCAAAGCGAAATTTTTCTTGGACCTTGTGATAGATTGTGTAATGTCATCACAGGAATGTGGAATATTGTATCATAAATTTCTAAATTTCATAAAGTACATTCGCGACGCGTTGGTCGAGTTGGTACGGCGCTAGGCTATGAACCTCGCACTCGTGGGTTCGATTCCCACTAAGGGTGTAGGTTGCGCAGATTTAAGGCGTGGTTTGGAGAGTCGGCTGACGAGCACGCGACGGCCGTCCCGCCTGCAGACGTGCAGTGCTGGGGGTGTCTCCCAAGCGTCTTAAATTGGCCCGACCTATAAAAACCCTTATGCTTTTCTGGATAATGTGTTAATAATTTTTGAGTGACGGTGTCTTTTGTTTTGTAACAGGTGTGCTTTAAGTTCTACTATATGGCTTACGGCATCAGCTACGGGTATCTTCACGACTGTCGGACACGCGTGCTCGAGGGCCGACACACGTTTGTTCATGGATTGACGTACGAGGAGGACAACCGCAAGATTTCTCTGAAACGCGAGTCGGTCGTCGCCTGGCTCAAGAAATACGCCGACGAATACGGACAACACCAACCTGACAAAGAACCGATTCATCTTTCGGATGGATTGACCATCGAAGAGCTGTGGGACGAGTACAACGAGGGCTTGCAAGAGAATGAGGAGAGGAAAAAATGCTCTCTCAGTTACTTCTACAAAATATTTGACGAAGATTGCAGGAAGTGGCTCAAGATTCCATCGACGAACCGATTTTCTCAGTGCGATGTTTGCGCGTCCTTCAAGTTATTGAAGGAAGGCTTAACCAAATCTCAAAAAGGTGAATATTCATGAATAGCTTTGTGATGTGTTTATATGCTTATGTAATTTGTTCACTGACCCAAATTTGTGTATCTTGCACAGCGCAATACAACGGGCCTCTCAACAAACATCATGCAATCGCACGAGCGGAGCGCCAGAAGTTCTACAAACATGGTCGTAAAGCGAATATGACCAAGAGCATTACCATGAACAAAACTTGGCATAAGTATGCCTCGGTGATCATCGATGGCATGACGCAGTGGACCACCCGACTGCCACACTTTCGACGTATCCCTAAACATCTGGACTCTAAGGACTTCCTTGACGTGCACAACATGGGGAGCATGATCGAGAACGTGGGCCGCTTCATGGATTTCAACTACGCCAACTTCAAGGACGATGCGAACTTCCTTGTCAACGTTTTGCACCGGGATATCCTCCGCATTCAAGAGCATCGACGCAACGGGGACGGGGAAAATTCATACCCGATGCCGGAAGTATTGTATGTACAGCTTGACAATGTGAGCACCAACAAGAGCAAGTTGATGTTGGCATACGCAGCTTGGCTGGTGCACACGGACGTCTTTCGCAAGGTGAAACTCAACTTTCTGTTGGTGGGACATACGCACGAGAACATTGACCAGATGTTTTCACGCTTCTCCGTGCGTCTACGACGCAAGCAAGCTTGGACGCTCGACGAGATGATAGAGGTCGCACAAGAATGCTTTACGGATGGTGTAATATGCGAGCACACCGAGAAGATCTTCGACTTCAGCTCTTGGTTTGATGGTCACGTCTTCGATTGCCACAATATTTTGGCACAGCAGGCTTTCAAGTTCAAGAAGAACGAGCACGGCGAAGTGGGCATGCAGTACAAACAGTATTCCATTTCACCCAAATGGTTACCCGAGACTCCATTGCCAAAGCTTGTTTCTACACCCCCTGTCGCGGGGCCTGGATACATCAAGCCGATTCCTTTTACCGAAGAAGGCATCGAAAAGCTTGAGCATACCTTACAGGCGTTGAAGGACATTTTGGGCACAAAGCTCACGGAGGTGCACGAAAAGTTTTGGCGCGAGGATGTCATCGAGAAACAGCGCCACCTAACTGCTGGTGGAGAATGTCAAGCGCCCGCGATACCCTTCCAGCATCCCGAGAAAATCGCCATCGAGCGCAATACCACCTTGGTTCGACTGATAGAGGCGCCCGCGTTGGCGATAGAAGCTGCCGAGGCTGCCGCCGTCCCCGCTATACCGGTGCGCATCCAACGCCGAATTGATCGAGCGCCGATAGAAGTGTACAACGGTAAACGGAAACACCAAGGTCGAGCCCAAACGCGAGCAGAGCAGTACGTGGACAACGCCCAGTGGGAGGTCACCTACGGCCAGATGACAGTCGGCAGCTTTGCAGTGGCTCTCGCGGTGGAATCTGAAAACGACAAGTTCGCGTTCCGCGTACAACTGAAGCGAAGCGAATGGTCGGATCCGTTGTACTTGGTGAAGGTGGAGGCGCGCTATCCGTCAACTCAACAGCTGCTATATCGCTATTTCCAACCCAAAAAGCACACCGACACCAAGAAGAAGCACCTCGGCAAGCAGCTTGCGAGTCACCCAGGAGCTTTCGCAGCGCCACCGGGGCACCGACCGTCTACCGAGACTTTCGATAAGAATGAAATAGTGCTGGCATGGAATGTGGATGCGAATGACCCCGAACGGAGTATACCGAACGAGCAATACGCGCAGATAGTCGTCGCTTTGCTTGCACAACAATCCAAACGCACGCGCAAGGACCTAGGTGACTTGAATGAATCGGATGATTCCGATGAAGACGAAGCTTTTGATAATTGCGTAGCGGTAGCGGTAGCACCTGAAGTGGACGCGTAAAGCAAGACGGAAAAAAACATGTAAATAATATGTGTATAACGTGTATATAGATTCTGAGTCAAAAGTTCTTTGTGTTTTCACTCCTCCTAGATTTCGAAAAAGTGCATTTGACCTCAATTTTGTACCATAAAAACCATTAAATCTAATGCACAACCTGCACTTGCATGTTCTTGACTGTTAAAATGCGGCTTTTTAACTCCTATGCTAGCATGGGTTTCATTACCTCTTTGGTCGACATACCATTCGAACTTTGTCATACCATTGTTTTCGCTGAAAGACCCTACATATATTTGGCGGTGGTTCTCATGCGGTCCATTCGACATACCCACCAAGGCCATTGGGGGTCCCTAGAGGGGTATTATGGGGCTAAAATTCAAGGAATATGTCAATTAATCTTACCCCGTTTCCGGGGTAAATACCAGCATAGGAGTTAAGCCTATCATGAGGTAAATAAGGCAATATCATTTTCACATGAGAATATCATTTTCATCGAATAGTGTGTTGATGCCCGTAATTATGGTTGTCGCTCGTCCTTGTCACTTTTGTTGCAGCAAAATCTGCCATGCCATGGCGATGGAAGTGTCATCGCGGTACAGTGATGCGAATGCAAAATTCCCAACGAAGCGAATCGGACGATCGCCGCGACTTGATTAATTATCGATCCGACGTGGCGCGCTCAGATGGTCGCATTCTCAGCATGCACACGCTGCGCATCGGGTCCGCCATGCCACGACGTCGGGATGGCGTCGCGGCTTCAGACACGCGACTGCGGAGGCGAGGTGGCGATGCCATCGTTAGCGCCTCGTGGCGATCGTCAGATGGCAATTTCCATTGCGTCGCCCGTTGGGATTCGAGCTTTGCTGCTGCCGATTAAGTCTGATTGATTGATTGATTGATTGATTGATTGATTGATTGATTTGATTGATTTGATTGATTCGATTGATTTGATTGATTTGATTGATTTGATTGATTTGATTGATTGATTTGATTGATTTGATTGATTTGATTGATTTGATTGATTGATTGATTTGATTGATTGATTGATTGATTGATTGATTGATTGATTTGATTGATGGATTGATTTGATTGATTGATTGATTGATTGATTGATTGATTGATTGATTGATTGATTGATTGATTGACAGTTCCCGAATAGGACCACTAGCACGGCTAGGGAAATAGGACCACTAGCACAGCTAGGGAAGTTTCCGGATAGGTATGTCCCCGAGTCCGCAATCAATCTGCCTCAAAGAAATTAACGATATGGGGACGAATCCTCGATCTGGTCGCGTTTCTCTAGTGAGGGCTTTTTCGACTTGAGAAGAGTCGAACACTCGCGAGGCGCCTACCACCATACTTAAGATGGATACTTTTTGGCTTACAAATCCATCATCCAATGGGATTCTCGGGGGTTTCTATACATAACTATAAAGGGCTCGTCGAGGGCTATATTTTGGCTGGCTTACTTTTTTTATTCGGCCAATGAGCGCGAAGATACAAAAAGATCGCGTATAAAGGCCAAATCGAAAATGTAAGCCAGCCAAAATATAGCCCTTGACGAGCCCTTTATAGTTATATATAGAAACCCCCGAGAATCCCATCGGCTGATGGATTTATAAGCCCTATTATGACTGCTATAGCATATTACGAAATCCATATTTAAACGTTATTCCATAAGAAACGCAAATGGAAAAAAGTCCGTGAAATTATATAGACCTTTTTTCGGGGTCAGAATTGCTAAGAGATAAAGGCAGATTGACTCAGAACGCGGGCACATAGATAGGACCACTAGCTCACAGAGCTAGGGAATAAATTGACCGTCGGCTTCGTACACAAAAAAAAACCCCTACAGTAACATATTAACAATGGGCCCGTTAGTGAGATGGATCGGTTAGGGTTTACTCACCAGCAACCTATGGACCCACATTCTGGAAGAGGAGGCATGGCAATAGCTTGTGTTACGTATGGTGGTGCGATTTCTCCCATGGCACTTGATGTGCATAGGAGGACTTCCCCACCAAGAGCCCACTGCGTGCTTCATAAAGTCGAACGACATGTGCGGGTGCAAAAACGTGTGCCATGTCGAGACTTTGGACGCATCTCGCGAGACATTACGAGAAAACCTTTAAGTGCACGTCGGCCTAGAAGCACAGTAGTTGCAGCGGTGGAGCCTTGGGCGATTTCCGCGGAGTCCTGGGAAAACTTGGAGGCAAACCTTTTCGCCGTTTCTCTCTTTCCATATCTCGCGTTTCTATATTACCTTGGTACGCTCAACGCGTTTTCCACGCTTTCAGCTGCACAGTGACTGATCATCTTAGCTCGCACAAGTGTAGTTCTATCTACTTTGCGACAAGATAGTTAAAAGCGTATAGCTATCAACGATCATGCGATTTGTCGCCTTTGCGTTTGTCGAGCTGCGTTGATTGTATGCTGTTGATTGAGAATGAAGGTAACGCGTATTTGAGCTGTTGCAGGAAAACCAGAAAGCAAAACACCGCCCCTGGCCAACTTTGGTTTCCGCTTCCTTCTAGTATTCGTCTTTGCTACAGCTCCAGCGGGAATTTATGCGAAGGTGGTCCTTGAGTAAACCGCCACATCTTTTTGGACTCTTGGCGGTTCCTTCGTACCAGCCATCTATGATGTACAACTGAAGAACAAGCATTTGATTTTCTCGATCCGCACTCCGTTAGTTGAATTTCGTGGTGCCTTGTTGAAGCGGATGGCGATCCGCTTCTCTACGGATTGCTAAGCCCGCATGGAAGAACTTAAGTTATCCTTGTTATGGCACGGTTTTCTTTGCACAGGTGCAATATGGGGATATCCTCGCCAATATTGACTGGTTGCACGGCTCTGCGGAATCTTTCCTCACCATTACGAACCTGCTAATTGTGCTGGGAATGCGACAATACGTCGATTCACCAAACGACAAGGATGATATCGCGTCTGTTGAAGGCGCTTTACTCGGGTTCGTCGTCGCAGCTGGTGCGTCGTGGAGGCTATCTGCACTGCCTTTTCCTTTTCGCTCACAAAGCTTTTTCACGTGCTGTCCAAACGAGCCTTGGCAGTAAGCAACTCTGGAAAACCTAACTGAGCAACGGTAAACTGGCGCACGCCAGTAGTTCTCTGAACAGAGCCTTGGAAGGGCTGTGGTTTGCCCAGGTGTGGCCTCTGCATTGATCGGGCTTCAGGGTGAGGCACAAGCTGCGGAACTTGCCGAAACCGCTGCTCTATGGTTTGGGCAGCACTCAGAGCCGTCTAACGCCCTCAGCCTTCCAACCTGGACCATACACATCTCCTCATTGGTGGAGTGGCTTGTCGCCATGGGGCTCGTGTGGAAGTATGCCGAAGTTTCTGGAAACCCCAGGTCTGAAAGCAAGTGGAGTAGGTTGTCCTTCTCGCGAGCTGCCAGCTCCTAGCTGAAAAAATACTTCCGGTGGCGGTGACCATTCTTTTGTTTTGTTTCCGCGGCGTTCCCCGACTATTGATGTGATTTCGTGCAAGTGCTGCCATGCCTTGTAACCTTCCTCTGTAAACTTCCCCTCGAGGCTTTCCCTTTCAAACCCAGATAAACCCATTGAGTAGGTTTGCAAATCGTTTTGCACAAAATTAATCTTTTGTCGTGTCTTAAGCCGCAAGGCCCGGGGATCCGCCTGCTGCTCCAGGTGGAAGGGGCTGACTTGGGGTATGGTACCTGGCCACACGAGTGGGATCTGCGCGTGCACGTTCCACTTCTTCTACAACTCTCCAGCTCTCAACTCCGTCGTTGCTCTCCAAGGTCAGGCCCTTGGCAAGGGTCGAATCACCTTCTTGTTCCTGTCGTTTAAAACTGATCTGAGGCCTCTTCCCTTCATGCGTTGTCTATGAACGTTTCAAATTTCTATGATTCGCTGCTGTTGTAGCACATCTCAAAGGACGCACAAATCACGTTTTGCGCATCCCACCTGTTGAGAGAGTGCCGGAGGAGTGGAGTGGTATGCAGCCCTCCTAACGGTGGTGGGCAACATCACACTCGCCGTAGCTGCATGGCGAATTTATGAGGTAAAGTAAAGTTCCATCCGAGGCTACTATATGGACGAAAGCTTCCGTTGAGGCATCGTAGCGCAATTACCTTGAGAGGCTTGGAAGGTTGCGTAGCACAGCGCTTCGCCGCTCTCGGTGCCGTGCTCCACAACCACTGACGACGAGAGGCAGCACATCAACACGCAGGAAATAGCAGGGCTCCCCTCCACCCACACGGACGTTGACCTAAGCACATACACACGCACCTACCTCTGGAACTCCGGATAAACACAGCTCCGGATAAGTGTTCCGAAGTGTGTGCTTTATCCTTTGACCCCGGGTATGGGTACAAAGTGTAGCCGACATTCTGTGGCTTTATGGTGCCAAAGAAGTCGGTTCAAGGATGAGCCACACATACAGATGTGCACACACGTGTTTTCTGGTGGCTGCAAGCTCTGCCTAATGCGGCAAAAGTTGTCTTGGCTGGGCGTACTGTTAGTCTTGCTCCGAGAGAACTGTCTTTGCTTAATCAGTGATAGCCTGCAAGATACAGGCAAAGACGGCCCGCTTGCCATTGCTGTTTGTCCCAAGATACATACAGAGCGCGCTCCCTGCTGTGGGAGCTCAAAACCTCACACCCCGAGAGGGGTGCCTTTTTTCTTTTTCTTTCCTTCAGTTTTTTCTAGCCCGTTCCCTCTGAGATGTTTTTTCGTTATTGAGTCACAGGTCACTTGATGAAAGTGTGGGCCACATAGTATCCACCAGAATCACAGTGACATATATGCATATATGTAATAAGGCAGGGCGGACACCATACCTGACACAGACAAGCACATGCGTTTGCCTGCTGGGGAGCTGGGCGGCAGCCTTGATTCAGACCTTTTCCAGCATTTCCAAGTCCGTGACTCTCTGTGAATAGAGATTTGTCTGTGATGCAAGCGGGGGCTCTTAGCCTGTTAATTCGTGTTGCAGTTCTCCTCCACAAATTCCGAGTCCAAGAGGGAGTCGCCTGTCGGAATCGCAACCTTCGCCATCGACACCTCTGCTTCAACGGCCAGTGCAGCAGCGTCAGACGTAGATCTGGTAAGCGTATCAAATTCAGTTGTTGGCACCAAAACAATCAAATGCATTAATGCCGTATTATTGTGCCGTGTTGCAATCCTTTGCGTGTTGCAGCACATATGTCAATTGAGTGAAAGCGTTTGAGTGCCTCCATTTCGAAATGCGCCATCGATACGGCTGTTCACTCCCCCTGCTGCTTTTACTTCACTGAGAAATTCTTTAGGCATATCCAACCAATAGGTTGTATATATATGGAGTATGACGCCGGCGTCAGAATAAGAACGCAAAACTTGCTGTGATGTTACCAGCTTCGTGCAGTTGTCACCGGATGGTGTCCAGATAGTAACCAAATGGTAGAGACATAGACAACATCAATTCGCAGTATACATACTGGTGAGGGATCAAAGCAAGTCACCGCGATGGCCAATTGATGAGATTCTCTTTGATTATTTCCAGATCTTTGGGTGTTTTGGGATCAGGCGGGCTTTGAGGATCTTGGTGAAGCCTGGAGAAAAGACTCGGATACCTATATCATTGCTAAATTATTGGTGCTGTCTGCCATGGTCTCGGCTGGGGTAAAGTGGGGCGAGTTATGGTTGGACGCCCCCTTCCAACCATCACTCAGCTTAGCACTGATTATAATTTTCCTTCCTACCGGCTTGAATTGTCTCAAGTGGTGGGAACTTAGCCAAGATGATTGACCTCTTATAGGGCCAAATTGTATGGCTTAGCCTTGCTTGCTCTCACTCACTGTCTCTTCCTCTATATGGTATGTATATGCTAAATACGATAGATACTCTCTCTCTCTCTCTCTCTCTCTCTCTATATATATATATATACAACGTATATATACACCAGGTGGTATATATATATATAAAGAGAGAGAGGGAGCAGATGTGCACATGTTGTAGAATGCGTCATGTCCATTGTAGGATGTTGGGCATCTGATGTTAGTAGTGGGTTGTTGGACATCTTCCGTAGGATGTGTGCCATGCACGCTGGGATGTGCACCGTTTGATATTGGACGTATGGCCACGGAGAGATGTCGGATGCCCATGGATGAATGTGGGATGCCTTTGGTAACATGCGACATGCCTCGGTGAGATGTTTAATGCTCGTGGTAAGATGTCGGATGCCCCAGTCGTAGGATGTTAAATATCCGATGTGAGATGTTGGGTCGTATCGATTGTGCCCTGCACGATACCACGTCTGAATACATGCAATATATTCGCAACTCATTGTGGAGTGCTCCATCATGATGCAGATGTAGAATGTGTGCACCACACCCTAATTAGAGCTGCAATGATATGCGGAACCGAGGAACTATGATATTCGATGTCGACTTATGACAAATAATTGGGGAATGCGTATAGATGGAATATCGTGATACTGTCGAAGATAAAACGATGTGCCAGGAGGTATTTGAATTACCTGTCTGTCATGCGTCATCTGATCGAATACTGTAATTAGGCGGGAAATTAGCAGTAGACTGAGATCAGAGTGACAGATGCCAAATGAGACAAGATCAGAAGACTTCAGTAGGTAGATCAGTATTTAAGAGCCGATCAGGGTTGGCGGCACAGTTTCCGTTTCCAGTACACTTGAGTTAATATCTCCGAATATCTCCGAATCCTCGTGCAAGCCCGAAGTTGGTAGCACAGTGCATGCCCGAAGTTGGTAGCACCATCTATCTTACCGTTACAATCGTATACCTTATACTTATCTTCTTATCTTACTGTGTGTGATAATGCCTGCTTGCATGTATCACTCGATATATTCTGTGGACATAGTGACCTCGACTTCACCTTACCGTCATCCGATGTGATAACGTTCTCTGCTAGTTATCACATATTCACTCTCGTACTCTAATCATCGTATCGTACCGATATTAGTAAGTCCATCAATCAGTTAGTACGTAATCATATTCCTAACCAGCTAATCAATAGATGAATCCGTCGAGATATCCGTCGAATGTCTACTACTCGTACTGCCCGGGACAATTTGGTATCAGATGTTGGCATCGATCACGGACTTGCACGATCGTGATGCGGCAGAGTAGTTTGATCGATACAGTCTATTAGCTGTAGTTTTCTGGTCAATACGACGATATGCGCGACAATGTGTGACAATGTGCGACAACGGATGTCGTCGTGATTTCCGTTCTGGCGATGACCCAGCATTGTTATTCGTGTGCTGATATTTGCATATCTAGTCGTGCGGGATGGTTTATTTAACGGCTGCGCATTTTTATCATCTTTTTCGTCGTCTTTTAATGGCTGCAGCTGCTCGTTTTACGTATATTTGACATCGTCATCGTGGGAGTGGTCGTCATCGTTGCTATGCGGACTGAGGCAGCCCCCGACTGGAAGTGAGGCAGCCCGTTCAGCTCATGTTGCAGTGCTTCAACCGTTGTTGTGTGTAGTTCCACGAGATTGCTTCAGGATGATCTTTTCGTGCTTGCACTCAAAATCAGTGTGCGGAAGCCCTGCGAAAACTTTCGGGTTTTCAGTGCCGACGACATGATGATGCCGAATGATGTTTTCGTGCTTGCGCTCAAAATCCGTGTACGGAAGCCCTGCGCAAAATTTTCGGTTTTGCGATACTGACGACATGATGACGTGATATTACCGTGGAATTTGCGTCAGCAACGCGATGATTAACGTGGCTTTATACGAGGTACTGGGGGGGAGACGGCGACAATCAGTCTTCAATACCTGTATATAGCAAATTTAGTCATTACCGGAATATCCTAGTACACCAGATATCAGATAGTCCCGTACTCAGTGTGGATAAACTCTCTAAGATAAATAAACCCTAAGCTAGATATACCCGGAACGGTCTCGGACGGTCTCGGAGTCTAGCCTACCTGTGACACAGCGTGTGTCACAGCACGAACCTACAAATCAGTCAGCAGTCCAGTGTTGGTCCTAGGAGTCTGTCATAGGGGCCTGCACCGGGACTCCCGGTCAGGGCTGCCTATACAGATTTCAGCACACCACCCCAGCACTGTGGGTGGTGACTGACTAGGAGAGTCAGAAAATGTAAGATGCAAGTGTTAGGGCAGGAGCCAGGGTGACAAGGCCTAACTGCTAATCTAACTGTGCAATTCTGATACACAAATTAGAACCCTCTAGCTAGCACAAGAGCAGAAACATACGAGCAATGAAGGTCCCGCTAAACTACTGAAAGGCTCTGTGTCAGCAAGTCAAATTGAAGATTTCAAAGGTGTCAAAGTAAAACCATAAACCAGAAAAATTGTTGAAGTCACCGGAGTTCCGCACACCACCATGTCGGTGTGCATCCAGAGTGAACAAGAAGTCAATCGACGGCATCGTAGTAGTCAGCGGTGGCCTCTCGGAGGTCCATACCATAGTAGGATGTAAAGAAACCAGCTCCATAGTAGTGCTCCACATCGAGAGGACCGCTCTCATGTAAGGCCATGCCGTAGTAGTAGGCCGTGCCAATTCCCAAATCTGCCTGAGACAAATCCTGAAAGGCTAGCAGGCTCACAGTGTCAGGAGGCTCGGGCGGCTGAAGCGGTGGCACATCGTGAGCCAACAAGAAACCCCGAGCCGGGTTCACGGAATCAACAAAATCATTCGTAAAGTAAAATGACGGAGTCTCCCGATCGAGATCACCACCAGGCGAAGGCAACTCCGTAGCCGATGCAGAAGCTGACACAGCAGAAGCCGTGGAAGCCGAAACAGCTACACCTGCAAAAGAAATGCAGAAGAGGGAAAGCACCGCGAGAGCTCCGATCGCCGGCTTGCCAAAGCCGAAAGGCGGCACACCGCACCCGACAGTACCGGCCGGTGCCTGCGGCTTCACCGCGAAAGTACCGTCCGCGAAATCCTCGTAGTCGTCCGTGTCATAGCCTGTCAGGCCAGACGGGTGGACGGCGGCGTGATTAACCGTCTGCACGCGAAGCCTCCGAACTCACCGCACGTCGCCTCCATGGTGGTCACCCGCGCCGATTGAGTTGGCGCGGGCTCCACATCCTCCACCTGCGAGACAGGCATAGCAGGGGCCGGCACGGCGGACGCCGATGCCGCCGCACCACCTGCCGGAACCTGCCCCTCCGGTGTGATCCCCGCCGCAACGGTAGGGCCACACACCAGAGCCGACGCATGCCCCTCCGCCCCGCTCCCAGGAATGAAATATGCATGGGTAAAATGTACCTTGTCTTGGGCGGCCTGAACCTCAGAGGTGAGGGCATCAAGCCGCCGCAAGATGTCCTCGTCGTCGGTCCCGTCAGAAGGCGGAGGCGGCACGGAAAAGCCGTAGGCCGCCACGTCGATCCCACCGACGAAGCCCGTGGAGAGCACCGCGGGCGGACCATACGCCAACGCCGCATGCGAGAAGGCCTCCGATCCGATGTCTGCCGCGTCCTGGAAGACCTGCACGAGCGCCAGTGCGTGCAGGCCCTCCGCGTCCTCCTGCTCAATGGGAATGCAGAAAGCAGCGGCCGTGGTTGGCGAGTGTTGGCGACCGCCAAGCGGGCAGTCGCGGTAGGGGTGATATACCTCACCCTTACCGGCCTTGCGGCAGCGGTGGCACAGTGGCTTAGCCTTCATGCTGTCGCGGTCGAAGCCGACCGCGGGGGGGTTGCCTGCACCCACGCGAAACCCCTTCGGATGCTGCTTCCCCCGATGCTGCGGCTGCGGCTGCTGTCCCCCGCCCGCACGGCCACCACGCACCAAGGCCTTCAAGGCCGCAATCTCCTCGAGGAGCACCGTGTACTCCGACGACGTGACCAGAGCGGAGGGCTTACCGTCCGTCCCCAGCACCTGCTTCTCACGTGCTGCAGCCCCATCGTCCGACTGTGCCCATGCCTGGAAGATGGCCACGACGAGAGCCTGAAGCGAGCGGAGAGTAACCCCGCTGAGGTCACCCGCAAGCGGATAACGCACCTTCACCGCCGCGTAGAAGATAGGGTCGAGGCGGTTGTACAGCGAGAGCTTGCGGGTCTCGTCGGTGGGCCGCCAGTCAGGAGCGCGGTTATCCCGCACCAGACGTTGCTCACGAGCCAAGATCGGCTGCGGGTCAACGCCTGCGGGATAACGAAGAGCCGCGTGCTCCTGCTGGTGGCTCTCGCGTAGGGCTGCCGGCACGCTCCCCTTGATGATGTCGATGAGAGCCCGACGTCCATCTCGGTCAGCCGAAGAGTCCGTACCCCGAAGCCAGGTGTCAGCCACAGAGTTCCGCTCCACGACGAGGGCCAAGACGTCATAGAGGAGCCCATTAACCTTCTCGATAACCAGAGAGGTGGGGTCGTCGAGGTCAAAGGGGGCCAAGTCCAGCCCAGCGGACTGAAACTCGGTCCGAAGCTGCACCACCAACTCGGAGAGGCGGTCGGTGTCGTCGGTACCACGATAATGATGTTTCTTGGAACCAAGGATATCCTCGCGGATACCCTTGGCCCAAGCCCGATGCAAGCGCCCCTTGTACACCGCGTCAACCGTGGCATGTTGGTCGACCAGGTTCTTCCGCAACGCGACAGCAGCGTCGGTGTTGCTGGAAGCAGCAGGGGGCACCACAGGTGGGGTGCTAGCGGTCGGAGTGTCCCGAACCGCATCCAGAATCCGTATTGAGGCGTCCAAGTCGGAGTCCCTCAATAGGCGTTTGCGAGCTCGTGTAGATGCTGCCATACTCTTGAATGCCAGAGAAAAGATGATGCGCGGCTGCACGTTTGGGTGTTGTGGCGGAAATGGAGGAAAGGCGTAACGGCAGAACGTGCGGAGAGGCGAAACGAGTGTGGGCCACTTGCAGATGTCGTCGTGGTCGAAGGTGTCCGGAGCACCAGCCCAAAATACGTAAACCCGCGGGATCAGGGCAGGTAATAACGTAGATGAACATTGCCAAAATCGAGCAATAGCAACGCGCGGTGCCCATGACTCGCAGCCGCAAAAGACGTCTACCGTAAAACCATGTCCCAAATCCTGGTCGCAGCCAAACGCGCAAGTGCGCACCACCTCTTCAAGCGGCTGCTTAGCCAATCATGGCCAAGATAGCAAGTGGAATAAAAGCGTGGATGGGGCCACGACCTACCGGAATATCCTAGTACACCAGATATCAGATAGTCCCGTACTCAGTGTGGATAAACTCTCTAAGATAAATAAACCCTAAGCTAGATATACCCGGAACGGTCTCGGACGGTCTCGGAGTCTAGCCTACCTGTGACACAGCGTGTGTCACAGCACGAACCTACAAATCAGTCAGCAGTCCAGTGTTGGTCCTAGGAGTCTGTCATAGGGGCCTGCACCGGGACTCCCGGTCAGGGCTGCCTATACAGATTTCAGCAGTCGTCTTCCATATCATAGACAACGTCAGCAATACGTCAGTACGTCAGTGTATTCACATCATCTCTGTACAGTGTCTGATATTCTTACAACATTGATTTTTATCTCGGCATACGATGCATCATTGCAGTTGATAATTCGTTTTCGTACGTGTGAATTCACCGATGTACACCTATGATCGATGTTTGTGTGTCTGATATGTGTGAGTGTGATGTGGTACGATGATTCAGCGACCGACAACATCATGTTATTCTTCAACGATGTCGATCATACAGTATGTTGCGGAACCATACATGCTCGAGTGTTTCTGGTTGAGGATGCTCGTATAAGCTGTTGACAGTCGTGTCGCGGAGCCCTGGCGAATCTTCTGGATTCCGACGTTCATGCTTGCGCTAGACAGCTCCTTCACTTGATGATGTTCGTACCTGGCTGTTAAAAATCCTGTTGCGGAGCCCTGACAATTTGTGTAATGTGTGTAATGAGGCGCTGATTCTGTTGTAGTGTGGTCACGTGGTGTACATTGGTGATTTTCGTTCGGCGATTGCGATGCGTCGTTTGCTAGTGTGCTGTGATGATGGTCGTGTTGCCTTATACAAAGATCTGGGGGAGACGACGACGACGTTAGGCAGATATATATAAAACAACACTAGACGCCACCAGCATCAACATCTTACGTCGGCAGCTCGGATAATCAGACACGTATATCAGGATGTGTGCAACAGCAACTTCGACAGTGTGGATATGCACATAGCATAATAGACAACATAGAGTGCACCGATGAATCCATACGCACGCAAGCCGTCTGCCGGGTGTGTGCCGCATACTACGTACACACCAGCGACCACATCGCCAGTATACACGAACGTACACACACCCTGATGTGTGCGCACCCGCAGCAATGGCTATTCCCTTGCAGATGCAGTATATATCTCTTCTTGGATATATATCATCAATTCCGGTAGAACACACGCAACCTAAGGGGTATGCACTAACCAGATTGGCAGTTCTTCCCCCCTTACCTGGAAACTGTTGAAATTTTCGCAATCATGCAAACATATGTACATACATACATGCAGTATACATGTGTATATATGTGTGTATATATATGTGTGCGCTTTACGACGCAGTGATAGATCTCGCACGTGCATCATATGTCAATCACAAGATGATGTGCTGCATTCCACAAGTCTCGCAGGCCCCGTCGCGCCGGGATAAGCGTCATGTTTGTCATGGTCTGGGTGATCCTGGATGCCTCTAATATATGGTATCATGTCAATACATTTGTATTCGATGTGGTGGTGTTTTTAGAGTGATATAATATGTGTGTGTATGCATGTGTGGGCTGAAGTATACATGTGTATACATGTGTATATGTATGCATGAGTGGGCTGAAGTATACACGTGTATA